>OY970822.1:90205999-90225999 GCA_963853835.1 Calendula officinalis | reverse complement strand
TTACTTCTACTGCTACTGCTATTACTTCTACTGCTACTACTGGTGCTGCTACTACTGGTCCTACTACTACTGCTGATGCTACTACTGCTGCTGCTACTACTGCTGCTGCTACTATTGCTGCTGCTGCAACGGCTACTGCTACTGCTCCTGCTCCTGCTCCTGCTCCTACTGCTACTACTACTGCTACTACTACTGCTACTACTATTGCTACTACTACTACTACTACTACTACTACTACTACTACTACTACTACTACTACTACTACTACTACTACTACTACTACTACTACTACTACTACTACTACTACTACTACTACTACTACTACTGCTACTACTACTACTACTACTACTACTACTCCTACTACTACTACTACTGCTATTGCAACTGCTCTTACTGCTAGTGCTGCTGATGCTGCTGGTGGTGCTACTGCTACTGCTACTACTACTACAGCTACTGCTACTGCTACTAGTGCTGCTGCTCCTCTGCTGTTCTTCCTGCTGCTACTACTGCTGCTGTTACAACTGCTGCTACTACTGCTGCTGCTAATACTGTTGCTGCTACTACTGTGGTTACTACTGCTGCTACTACTGCCACTGCTAATGCTACAGCCACTGCTACTGCTACTGCCACTGCTACTGCTACTGCCACTGCCACTCCACTGCCACTGCTGCTGCCACTGCTGCTCCTGCTGCTGCTGCTGCTGCCACTGCTGCTCCTGCTGCTCCTGCTGCTCCTGCTACTGCTCCTGCTGCTGCTCCTGCTGCTGCTCCTGATCCTGCTACTGCTACGGCTACTGCTACTTCTACTGCTACTGCTACTGCTACTGTGACTGCTACTGCTACTGCTCCTGCTCCTGCTCCTGCTCCTGCTCCTACTGCTACTACTACTACTACTACTACTACTACTACTACTACTACTACTACTACTACTACTACTACTACTACTACTACTACTACTACTACTACTACTACTACTACTACTACTACTACTACTACTCCTCCTACTACTACTACTACTACTCCTACTGCTACAGCTACTGCTACTGCTCTTACTGCTATTGCAACTGCTCTTACTGCTAGTGCTGCTGCAACTGCTCTTACTGCTACTGCTACTGCTACTGCTGCTTCTACTGCTACTGCTGCTGCTACTGCTACTGCTCCTGCTACTGTTACTGCTCTTACTTCTACTGCTACTGCTGCTGCTACTACTGCTCTACTGCTACTGCTACAGCTACTGTTACTACTCTTACTTCTACTGCTACTGCTATTACTTCTACTGCTGCTACTACTACTGCTGCTACTCCTACTGCTGCTGCTACTGCTGCTGCCTGCTACTGCTGCTGCTGCCTCTGCTGCTGTTGCTGTGCCTCTGCCGCTGCTGCTGCTCCTGCTGCTCCTGCTCCTGCTGCTGCTCCTGCTCCTACTCCTGCTCCTGCTCCTACTCCTGCTCCTGCTCCTGCTGCTCCTGCCCCTGCTGCTCCTGCTACTGCTCCTGCTGCTGCTCCTGCTCTTGCTACTGCTACGGCTACTGCTACTTCTACTGCTACTGCTACTGCTACTGTGACTGCTACTGCTCCTGCTCCTGCTCCTGCTCCTACTACTACTACTACTACTACTACTGCTACTACTACTACTACTACTACTACTACTACTACTACTACTACTACTACTACTACTACTACTACTACTACTACTACTCCTACTACTACTACTACTGCAGCTACTCCTACTGCTACAGCTACTGCTACTGCTCTTACTGCTATTGCAACTGCTCTTACTGCTAGTGCTGCTGCTACTGCTCTTACTGCTACTGCTGCTTCTACAGCTACTGCTGCTGCTCCTGCTACTGTTACTGTTACTACTCTTACTTCTACTGCTACTGCTGCTACTGATGCTGCTACTACTGCTCTACTGCTACTGCTACAGCTACTGTTACTGCTCTTACTTCTACTGCTACTGCTATTACTTCTACTGCTACTGCTGCTACTACTACTGCTGCTACTCCTACTGCTGCTACTACTACTACTACTACTACTTCTCCTGCTACTGCTACTGCTACTTCTCTAACTGCTAATGCTCTTACTGCTACTGCTGCTGTTACTGCTACTGCTACTACTGGTGCTGCTACTACTAGTCCTACTACTACTGCTGATGCTACTACTGCTGCTGCTACAACTGCTGCTGCTACTACTGCTGCTACTATTGCTGCTGCTGCAACGGCTACTGCTACTGCTACTGGTACTGCTACTGCTCTTACTGCTACTGTTACTGCTACTACTCTTACTGCTACTCCTACTGCTACAGCGACTGCTATTGCTCTTACTGCTACTGCTACTGCTCTTACTGCTAGTGCTACTGATATTGTTACGGCTGTTTCTACTGCTACTTCTACTGCTACCGCTACTGCTACTAATACCTCTAATGCTCATACTGTTATTGCTACTGCTACTGCTACTGGTGCTGCTACTACTGGTGCTGCTACTACTGCTGATGCTACTACTGCTACTGCTACTGCTACTGCTCTTACTGCTACTGATACTGCTACAGCTACAGCTACTGCTACTGCTACTGCTCTTACTGCTACTCTTACTGCTACTACTGCAGCTAGTGCTACTGCTACAGCTCTTACTTCTACTGCTACTGATGCTGCTACTGCTACTGCTGTTGCTACTGCTACTGCTACTGCTACTATTACTGCTCTTACTTTTACGGCTACTGCTGCTACTGATCTGCTACTGCTACTGCTGCTGCTATTACTACTGCTGCTACTGCTACAGCTAATGTTACCGCTCTAACTGCTACTGCTACTACTGTTACTGCCACTGCTACTGCTGCTGCTACTACTGCTGCTACAGCTACTGCTACTGTTACTGCTCTTACTTCTATTGCTACTGCTACTACTGTTACTGCTACTGCTGCTACTACTACTGCTGCTACTCCTACTGCTGCTACTCCTGCTGCTACTACTGCTACTGCTACTACTGCTACTGCTACTACTTCTGCTGCTACTACTGCTTCTCCTGCTACTGCTACTGCTACTGCTACTTCTCTAACTGCTACTGCTACTGCTCTTACTGCTACTACTGATGTTACTGCTGTTGCTACTACTACTACTGGTGCTGCTACTACTGGTGATGCTACTACTGCTAATGCTACTACTGCTGCTGCTACAACTGGTGCTGCTACTACTGCTGCTGCTACTATTGCTGCTGCTCCTACTACTGCTACTGCTCTTACTGCTACTGCTACTGCTCTTACTGCTACTGCTATTGCTACTGCTACTCCTACTGCTATAACTACTACTATTGCTCTTACTGCTACTGCTACTGCTCTTACTGCTAGGGCTACTGCTACTGAACTGTTGTTGCTGCTGATGCTGCTGGTGGTGCTACTGTCACTGCTACTGCTACTACTACACTGATGCTGCTGCTACTACTGCTGCTGTTGCAACTACTGCTGCTACTGCTACTCCTGCTGCTACAACTACTGTTGCTACAACTACTAATGCTCCTACTGCTTCTTCTACTGCTGTTGCTACAACTACTGATGCTCCTACTGCTTCTTCTACTACTGCTACTGCTACTGCTACTCCTACTGCTATTGCTCCTAATTCTGCTGCTACTACTGCTGCTGCTACTACTGATGCTCCTGCTACTGCCACTGCTACTGCTACTGCTACTGCTACTGCCCTTACTGCTACTGCTACATCTACTGCTCTTACTGCTACTGCTACTGCTCTTACTGGTGCTGCTACTACTGGTGCTGCTACTACTGCTGATGCTAGTACTGCTGCTGCTACTACTGCTGCTGCTACTACTGCTGCTGCTACTAATGCTGCTGCTACTACTGCTGCTGCTACTAGTGCTGCTACTACTGCTACTGCTCTTACTGCTATTGCTACTGCTCTTACTGCTCCTGCTACTGCTACTGCTGCTCTTGCTACTTCTACTACTACTGCTACTACTACTGCTACTGCTACTGCTACTGCTACTGCTACAGCTACTTCTACTGCTATTGCTACAACTACTGCTACTGCTCTTACAGCTACTACTACTACTGCTCTTACTGCTACTGCCACTGCTGCTTCTACTACTGCTGCTCCTGTTACTGCTCCTACTGCTGCTACTACTACTGCTACTGCTACTGCTACTCCTACTGCTACTGCTCCTACTTCTGCTGCTACTACTGCTGCTGCTACTACTCTGCTCCTGCTACAGCTTCTGCTACTTCTAGTGCTACTGCTACTGCTACTTCTATTGCTACTGCTACTGCTCTTACTGCTACTGCTACATCTACTGCTCTAACTGATGCTACTACTGCTGCTACTACTGCTGCTGCTATTACTGCTGCTGCTACTACTGCTGCTGCTGTTTCTACTGCTGCTGCTGTTGCTGCTACTAATGTTGTTGCTACTCCTGCTACTGCTACTGGTACTGCTGCTGCTACTACTGCTGCTGCTATTACTGCTGCTGCTACTAGTGTTGCTGCTACACTAGTAGCAGCAGCAGTAATAACAGCAGCAGTAGTGTCAACTGCAACTGCTACTTCAACTGCTACTGCTACTGCTCTTACTACTACTACTGTTGCTAATGCTACTACTACTAATACTGCAACTGCTACTGCTATTGCTCTTACTGGTACTGCTACTGCTCTTAGTGTTACTGCTGCTGCTACTGCTACTGCTATTTCTACTGCTACTACTAGCGCTGCTGCAACTACTGCTGCTACTACTACTACTGCTGCTGCTACTACCGCTGCTGCTACTACTGCTGCTGCTCCTGCTACTGTTACTACTACTACAACTGCTACTACTACTGCTACTGCTCTTACTGCTACTACTGCTGCTACTGCTACTGCTACTGCTACTTTTACTGTTTTTGCTACTGATTCTGCTGCTGCTACAAGTGTTGCTGCTACTACTGCTGTTCCTGCTCCTGCTACTACTACTGCTACTACAACTGCTACTGCTACAACTACTGCTACTGTTACTGCTACGGCTTCTGCTACTGCTCTTACTGCTACTTACAGATACTGCAACTGCTCTTAATGCTACTGCTGCTGCTACTTCTACTGCTACTGCTGTTGCTACTACTGCTGCTAGTACTGCTGGTGCTACTAATGCTGTTGCTGCTCCTGCTACTGCTACTGCTACTGCTACTACTGCTGCTACTGCTGCTACTGCTACTGCAACTGCTACTGCTACTGCTACAGCTATTAATATAGCTACTACTCTTACTGCTACTACTTCTGCTGCTAGTGCTACTTCTACTGCTCTTACTACTACAACTACTGCTCTTATTGCTACTGCTGCTGCTACTGCTACTGCTGCTTCAACTGCTACTGGTGCTGCTACTGCTACTGCTACTGCTACTGTTACTGCTTTTACTTCTACTTCTACTGCTGCTACTGCTACTGCTATTGCTGCTGCTGCTCCTACTACTGCTGCTACTACTACTGCTGCTACTGCTACAGCTACTGTTACTGCTACTGCTACTGCCACTGCTACTGCTACTGCTGCTGCTGTCGCTGTCGCTACTGCTACTGCTACAGCTACTGTTACTGCTATGGCTGCTACTGCCACTGCTACTGCTACTGCTGCTACTGCCACTGCTACTGCTACTGCTGCTGCTGTCGCTGTCGCTACTGCTACTGCTACAGGTACTGTTACTGCTCTTACTTCTACTGCTACTGCTACTACTGCTACTGCTATTGCTATTGCTGCTACTACTACTGCTGCTACTGCTGCTACTCCTGCTACTACTGCTGCTGCTCCGGCTGCTACTACTACTGCTGCTACTACTGCTACTGCTACTGCTACTACTTCTGCTACTGCTACTTCTACTGCTCTTACTGCTGCTGCTACATCTACTACTCTAACTGTTACAACTACTTCTCTTACTGCTACTGCTGCTGTTACTGCTGCTGCTACTACTGGTGCTGCTACTACTACTGGTGCTGCTACTACTGCTGATGCTACTACTGCTGTTGCTACAACTGCTGCTGCTACTACTGCTGCTTCTACTACTGCTGCTGCTCGTGCTACTGCTACTGCTACTGCTCTTATTGCTACTGTTACTGCTACTGCTCTTACTGCTACTGCTACTGCTATTGCTACTGCTACTGCTATTGCTACTGCTACTCCTACTGCTACAGCTATTGCTCTTACTGCTACTGCTACTGCTCTTACTACTAGTGCTACTGATATTGTTACTGCTGTTGCTGCTGATGTTGTTGGTGGTGCTACTGCTACTGCTACTACTACGCTGATGCTGCTGCTGCTGCTGCTGCAACTACTGCTGTTGCTCCTGCTGCTACTCCCGATGCTACAACTACTGCTGCTATAACTACTGCTGCTCCTACTGGTGCTGCTACTACTGCTATTGCTACTGCTACTACAACTGCTACTGCTACTGCTGCTACTGCTACTGCTACTGCTACTGCTCCTACTTCTGCTGCTACTACTGCTGCTGCTACTACTGCTGCTCCTGCTACTGGTACTGCTACAGCTACTGCAACTACTACTGCTACTTCTACTGCTACTGCTACTGTTGCTGCTACTACTGTGGTTACTACTGTTGCTACTACTGCCACTGCTAATGCTACAGCCACTGCTACTGCTACTGCCACTGCTACTGCCACTGCTACTGCGACAACTACGGCTACTGCTACTGTTACTCTACTGCTACTACTACTGTTACTCTACTGCTACTGCTACTGTTACAGCTGATGCTGCTGCTACTACTGCTGCTGCTGCAACTACTGCTGCTACTACTATTACTAGTACTACTACTACTACTACTATTACTACTACTACTACTACTACTACTACTACTACTACTACTACTACTACTACTGCTGCTGCTACTACTGCTACTACTGCTACTACTGCTACTACTACTGCTACTACTACTACTACTACTACTACTGCTGCTGCTGCTGCTGCCTGCTACTGCTGATGCTGCCTCTGCTGCTGCCTCTGCCGCTGCTGCTGCTCCTGCTGCTGCTCCTGCTGCTGCTGCTGCTCCTGCTGTTGTTGCTGCTGCTCCTGCTGCTGCTCCTGCTCCTGCTCCTGCTGCTGCTCCTGCTGCTGCTGCTGCTCCTGCTGCTCCTGCTCCTGCTCCTACTCCTGCTCCTGCTCCTGCTGCTCCTGCTCCTGCTGCTCCTGCTACTGCTCCGGCTGCTGCTCCTGCTCCTGCTACTGCTACGGCTACTGCTACTTCTACTGCTACAGCTACTGCTACTGTGACTGCTACTGCTACTGCTACTGCTCCTGCTCCTGCTCCTGCTCCTACTGCTACTACTGCTACTACTACTGCTACTACTACTACTACTACTACTACTACTGCTACTACCGCTACTACTGCTACTACTGCTACTACTGCTACTACTGCTACTACTACTGCTACTACTACTACTACTGCTGCTGCTGCTGCTGCCTGCTACTGCTGCTGCTTCTGCTGCTGCTGCTGCTGCCTCTGCCGCTGCTGCTGCTCCTGCTGCTGCTCCTGCTCCTGCTGCTGCTGCTCCTGCTCCTGCTGCTGCTGCAGTTCCTGCTGCTGCTGCTGCTCCTGCTGCTGCTGCTCCTGCTGTTCCTGCTGCTCCTGCTGCTCCTGCTCCTGCTCCTACTCCTGCTCCTGCTCCTGCTGCTCCTGCTGCTCCTGCTACTGCTCCTGCTGCTGCTCCTGCTCCTGCTACTGCTACGGCTACTGCTACTTCTACTGCTACTGCTACTGCTACTGTGACTGCTACTGCTACTGCTACTGCTCCTGCTCCTGCTCCTGCTCCTGCTCCTACTGCTACTACTACTGCTACTACTACTACTACTACTACTACTACTACTACTACTACTACTACTACTACTACTACTCCTCCTCCTACTACTACTACTACTGCTACTCCTACTGCTACAGCTACTGCTACTGCTCTTACTGCTATTGCAACTGCTCTTACTGCTACTGCTACTGCTACTGCTGCTTCTACTGCTACTGCTGCTGCTACTGCTACTGCTCCTGCTACTGTTACTGTTACTGCTCTTACTTCTACTGCTACTGCTGCTGCTACTACTGCTGTACTGCTACTGCTACAGCAACTGTTACTGCTCTTACTTCTACTGCTACTGCTATTACTTCTACTGCTGCTACTACTACTGCTGCTACTCCTACTGCTGCTGCTACTGCTGCTGCCTCTGCTGCTGCTGCTGTGCCTCTGCCGCTGCTGCTGCTCCTGCTGCTCCTGCTGCTGCTCCTGCTCCTACTCCTGCTCCTGCTCCTACTCCTGCTCCTGCTCCTGCTGCTCCTGCCCCTGCTGCTCCTGCTACTACTCCTGCTGCTGCTCCTGCTACGGCTACTGCTACTTCTACTGCTACTGCTACTGCTACTGTGACTGCTACTGCTACTGCTACTGCTCCTGCTCCTGCTCCTGCTCCTACTACTACTACTACTGCTACTACTACTGCTACTACTACTACTACTACTACTACTACTACTACTACTACTACTACTACTCCTACTACTACTACTACTACTACTGCTACTCCTACTGCTACAGCTACTGCTACTGCTCTTACTGCTATTGCAACTGCTCTTACTGCTACTGCTGCTTCTACAGCTACTGCTGCTGCTCCTGCTACTGTTACTGTTACTACTCTTACTTCTACTGCTACTGCTGCTACTGATGCTGCTACTACTGCTCTACTGCTACTGCTACAGCTACTGTTACTGCTCTTACTTCTACTGCTACTGCTATTACTTCTACTGCTACTGCTGCTACTACTACTGCTGCTACTCCTACTGCTGCTACTGCTGCTGCTACTACTGCTACTTCTCCTGCTACTGCTGCTGCTGCTCCTGCTGTTGCTGCTGCTGCTCCTGCTCCTGCCGCTGCTCCTGCTGCTCCTGCTGCTGCTGCTGCTCCTGCTGCTCCTGCTCCTGCTCCTGCTGCTCCTGCTCCTGCTCCTACTCCTGCTCCTGCTCCTGCTGCTCCTGCTCCTGCTGCTCCTGCTACTGCTCCTGCTGCTGCTCCTGCTGCTCCTGCTGCTCCTGCTCCTGCTACTGCTACGGCTACTACTACTTCTACTGCTACTGTTACTGCTACTGTGACTGCTACTGCTACTGCTACTGCTCCTGCTCCTACTGCTACTACTACTGCTACTACTACTGCTACTACTACTACTACTACTACTACTACTACTCCTACTACTCCTACTGCTACAGCTACTGCTACTGCTCTTACTGCTATTGCAACTGCTCTGACTGCTAGTGCTGCTGCTACTGCTCTTACTGCTACTGCTGCTTCTACTGCTACTGCTGCTGCTACTGCTACTGCTCCTGCTACTGTTACTGTTACTGCTCTTACTTCTACTGCTACTACTGCTACTGATGCTGCTACTACTGCTCTACTGCTACTGCTACAGCTACTGTTACTGCTCTTACTTCTACTGCTACTGCTATTACTTCTACTGCTACCACTGGTGCTGCTACTACTGGTCCTACTACTACTGCTGATGCTACTACTGCTGCTGCTACTAATGCTGCTGCTACTATTGCTGCTGCTGCAACGGCTACTGCTACTGCTCCTGCTCCTGCTCCTGCTCCTACTGCTACTACTACTACTGCTACTACTACTGCTACTACTATTGCTACTACTACTACTACTACTACTACTACTACTACTACTACTACTACTACTACTACTACTACTACTACTACTACTACTACTACTACTCCTACTACTACTACTGCTACTACTACTACTACTACTACTACTACTCCTACTACTACTACTGCTATTGCAACTGCTCTTACTGCTAGTGCTGCTGATGCTGCTGGTGGTGCTACTGTTACTGCTACTACTACTACAGCTACTGCTACTGCTACTAGTGCTGCTGCTCCTCTGCTGTTCTTCCTGCTGCTACTACTGCTGCTGTTACAACTGCTGCTACTACTACTGCTGCTAATACTGTTGCTGCTACTACTGTGGTTACTACTGCTGCTACTACTGCCACTGCTAATGCTACAGCCACTGCTACTGCTACTGCCACTGCCACTGCTACTGCCACTGCGACTGCCACTCCACTGCCACTGCTGCTGCCACTGCTGCTCCTGCTGCTGCTGCTGCTGCCACTGCTGCTCCTGCTGCTCCTGCTGCTCCTGCTACTGCTCCTGCTGCTGCTCCTGCTGCTGCTACTGCTCCTGCTACTGCTACGGCTACTGCTACTTCTACTGCTACTGCTACTGCTACTGTGACTGCTACTGCTACTGCTCCTGCTCCTGCTCCTGCTCCTGCTCCTACTGCTACTACTACTGCTACTACTACTACTACTACTACTACTACTACTACTACTACTACTACTACTACTACTACTACTACTACTACTACTACTACTACTACTACTACTACTACTACTACTACTACTCCTCCTACTACTACTACTACTACTCCTACTGCTACAGCTACTGCTACTGCTCTTACTGCTATTGCAACTGCTCTTACTGCTAGTGCTGCTGCAACTGCTCTTACTGCTACTGCTACTGCTACTGCTGCTTCTACTGCTACTGCTGCTGCTACTGCTACTGCTCCTGCTACTGTTACTGCTCTTACTTCTACTGCTACTGCTGCTGCTACTACTGCTCTACTGCTACTGCTACAGCTACTGTTACTGCTCTTACTTCTACTGCTACTGCTATTACTTCTACTGCTGCTACTACTACTGCTGCTACTCCTACTGCTGCTGCTACTGCTGCTGCCTGCTACTGCTGCTGCTGCCTCTGCTGCTGTTGCTGTGCCTCTGCCGCTGCTGCTGCTCCTGCTGCTCCTGCTCCTGCTGCTCCTGCTGCTGCTCCTGCTCCTACTCCTGCTCCTGCTCCTACTCCTGCTCCTGCTCCTGCTGCTCCTGCCCCTGCTGCTCCTGCTACTGCTCCTGCTGCTGCTCCTGCTCTTGCTACTGCTACGGCTACTGCTACTTCTACTGCTACTGCTACTGCTACTGTGACTGCTACTGCTCCTGCTCCTGCTCCTGCTCCTGCTCCTACTACTACTACTACTACTACTACTACTACTACTGCTACTACTACTACTACTACTACTACTACTACTATTACTACTACTACTACTACTACTACTACTACTACTCCTACTACTACTACTACTACTGCTGCTACTCCTACTGCTACAGCTACTGCTACTGCTCTTACTGCTATTGCAACTGCTCTTACTGCTAGTGCTGCTGCTACTGCTCTTACTGCTACTGCTGCTTCTACAGCTACTGCTGCTGCTCCTGCTACTGTTACTGTTACTACTCTTACTTCTACTGCTACTGCTGCTACTGATGCTGCTACTACTGCTCTACTGCTACTGCTACAGCTACTGTTACTGCTCTTACTTCTACTGCTACTGCTATTACTTCTACTGCTACTGCTGCTACTACTACTGCTGCTACTCCTACTACTGCTACTGCTGCTGCTACTACTGCTACTTCTCCTGCTACTGCTACTGCTACTGCTACTTCTCTAACTGCTACTGCTCTTACTGCTACTGCTGCTGTTACTGCTACTGCTACTACTGGTGCTGCTACTACTAGTCCTACTACTACTGCTGATGCTACTACTGCTGCTGCTACAACTGCTGCTGCTACTACTGCTGCTACTATTGCTGCTGCTGCAACGGCTACTGCTACTGCTACTGGTACTGCTACTGCTCTTACTGCTACTGTTACTGCTACTACTCTTACTGCTACTCCTACTGCTACAGCGACTGCTATTGCTCTTACTGCTACTGCTACTGCTCTTACTGCTAGTGCTACTGATATTGTTACGGCTGTTGCTACTGCTACTTCTACTGCTACCGCTACTGCTACTAATACCTCTAATGCTCATACTGTTATTGCTACTACTACTGCTACTGGTGCTGCTACTACTGGTGCTGCTACTACTGCTGATGCTACTACTGCTACTGCTACTGCTCTTACTGCTACTGATACTGCTACAGCTACAGCTACTGCTACTGCTACTGCTCTTACTGCTACTCTTACTGCTACTACTGCAGCTAGTGCTACTGCTACAGCTCTTACTTCTACTGCTACTGATGCTGCTACTGCTACTGCTGTTGCTACTGCTACTGCTACTGCTACTATTACTGCTCTTACTTTTACGGCTACTGCTGCTACTGATCTGCTACTGCTACTGCTGCTGCTATTACTACTGCTGCTACTGCTACAGCTAATGTTACCGCTCTAACTGCTACTGCTACTACTGTTACTGCCACTGCTACTGCTGCTGCTACTACTGCTGCTACAGCTACTGCTACTGTTACTGCTCTTACTTCTATTGCTACTGCTACTACTGTTACTGCTACTGCTGCTACTACTACTGCTGCTACTCCTACTGCTGCTACTCCTGCTGCTACTACTGCTACTGCTACTACTGCTACTGCTACTACTTCTGCTGCTACTACTGCTTCTCCTGCTACTGCTACTGCTACTGCTACTTCTCTAACTGCTACTGCTACTGCTCTTACTGCTACTACTGATGTTACTGCTGTTGCTACTACTACTACTGGTGCTGCTACTACTGGTGATGCTACTACTGCTAATGCTACTACTGCTGCTGCTACAACTGGTGCTGCTACTACTGCTGCTGCTACTATTGCTGCTGCTCCTACTACTGCTACTGCTCTTACTGCTACTGCTACTGCTCTTACTGCTACTGCTATTGCTACTGCTACTCCTACTGCTATTGCTCATGCTCCTGCTGCTGCTGCTCCTGCTCCTGCTGCTGCTGCAGTTCCTGCTGCTGCTGCTGCTCCTGCTGCTGCTGCTCCTGCTGTTCCTGCTGCTCCTGCTGCTCCTGCTCCTGCTCCTACTCCTGCTCCTGCTCCTGCTGCTCCTGCTGCTCCTGCTACTGCTCCTGCTGCTGCTCCTGCTCCTGCTACTGCTACGGCTACTGCTACTTCTACTGCTACTGCTACTGCTACTGTGACTGCTACTGCTACTGCTACTGCTCCTGCTCCTGCTCCTGCTCCTACTGCTACTACTACTGCTACTACTACTACTACTACTACTACTACTACTACTACTACTACTACTACTCCTCCTCCTACTACTACTACTACTGCTACTCCTACTGCTACAGCTACTGCTACTGCTCTTACTGCTATTGCAACTGCTCTTACTGCTACTGCTACTGCTACTGCTGCTTCTACTGCTACTGCTGCTGCTACTGCTACTGCTCCTGCTACTGTTACTGTTACTGCTCTTACTTCTACTGCTACTGCTGCTGCTACTACTGCTGTACTGCTACTGCTACAGCAACTGTTACTGCTCTTACTTCTACTGCTACTGCTATTACTTCTACTGCTGCTACTACTACTGCTGCTACTCCTACTGCTGCTGCTACTGCTGCTGCCTCTGCTGCTGCTGCTGTGCCTCTGCCGCTGCTGCTGCTCCTGCTGCTCCTGCTGCTGCTCCTGCTCCTACTCCTGCTCCTGCTCCTACTCCTGCTCCTGCTCCTGCTGCTCCTGCCCCTGCTGCTCCTGCTACTACTCCTGCTGCTGCTCCTGCTACGGCTACTGCTACTTCTACTGCTACTGCTACTGCTACTGTGACTGCTACTGCTACTGCTACTGCTCCTGCTCCTGCTCCTGCTCCTACTACTACTACTACTGCTACTACTACTGCTACTACTACTACTACTACTACTACTACTACTACTACTACTACTACTACTACTACTCCTACTACTACTACTACTACTACTGCTACTCCTACTGCTACAGCTACTGCTACTGCTCTTACTGCTATTGCAACTGCTCTTACTGCTACTGCTGCTTCTACAGCTACTGCTGCTGCTCCTGCTACTGTTACTGTTACTACTCTTACTTCTACTGCTACTGCTGCTACTGATGCTGCTACTACTGCTCTACTGCTACTGCTACAGCTACTGTTACTGCTCTTACTTCTACTGCTACTGCTATTACTTCTACTGCTACTGCTGCTACTACTACTGCTACTGCTATTACTTCTACTGCTACTGCTGCTTCTACTGCTACTGCTGCTACTACTGCTACTTCTCCTGCTACTGCTGCTGCTGCTCCTGCTGTTGCTGCTGCTGCTCCTGCTCCTGCCGCTGCTCCTGCTGCTCCTGCTGCTGCTGCTGCTCCTGCTGCTCCTGCTCCTGCTCCTGCTGCTCCTGCTCCTGCTCCTACTCCTGCTCCTGCTCCTGCTGCTCCTGCTCCTGCTGCTCCTGCTACTGCTCCTGCTGCTGCTCCTGCTGCTCCTGCTCCTGCTACTGCTACGGCTACTGCTACTTCTACTGCTACTGTTACTGCTACTGTGACTGCTACTGCTACTGCTACTGCTCCTGCTCCTACTGCTACTACTACTGCTACTACTACTGCTACTACTACTACTACTACTACTACTACTACTCCTACTACTCCTACTGCTACAGCTACTGCTACTGCTCTTACTGCTATTGCAACTGCTCTGACTGCTAGTGCTGCTGCTACTGCTCTTACTGCTACTGCTGCTTCTACTGCTACTGCTGCTGCTACTGCTACTGCTCCTGCTACTGTTACTGTTACTGCTCTTACTTCTACTGCTACTACTGCTACTGATGCTGCTACTACTGCTCTACTGCTACTGCTACAGCTACTGTTACTGCTCTTACTTCTACTGCTACTGCTATTACTTCTACTGCTACTACTGGTGCTGCTACTACTGGTCCTACTACTACTGCTGATGCTACTACTGCTGCTGCTACTAATGCTGCTGCTACTATTGCTGCTGCTGCAACGGCTACTGCTACTGCTCCTGCTCCTGCTCCTGCTCCTACTGCTACTACTACTACTGCTACTACTACTGCTACTACTATTGCTACTACTACTACTACTACTACTACTACTACTACTACTACTACTACCACTACTACTACTACTACTACTACTACTACTACTACTACTACTACTCCTACTACTACTACTGCTACTACTACTACTACTACTACTACTCCTACTACTACTACTGCTATTGCAACTGCTCTTACTGCTAGTGCTGCTGATGCTGCTGGTGGTGCTACTGCTACTGCTACTACTACTACAGCTACTGCTACTGCTACTAGTGCTGCTGCTCCTCTGCTGTTCTTCCTGCTGCTACTACTGCTGCTGTTACAACTGCTGCTACTACTACTGCTGCTAATACTGTTGCTGCTACTACTGTGGTTACTACTGCTGCTACTACTGCCACTGCTAATGCTACAGCCACTGCTACTGCTACTGCCACTGCCACTGCTAATGCTACAGCCACTGCTACTGCTACTGCCACTGCCACTGCTACTGCCACTGCGACTGCCACTCCACTGCCACTGCTGCTGCCACTGCTGCTCCTGCTGCTGCTGCTGCTGCCACTGCTGCTCCTGCTGCTCCTGCTGCTCCTGCTACTGCTCCTGCTGCTGCTCCTGCTGCTGCTACTGCTCCTGCTACTGCTACGGCTACTGCTACTTCTACTGCTACTGCTACTGCTACTGTGACTGCTACTGCTACTGCTCCTGCTCCTGCTCCTGCTCCTGCTCCTGCTCCTACTGCTACTACTACTGCTACTACTACTACTACTACTACTACTACTACTACTACTACTACTACTACTACTACTACTACTACTACTACTACTACTACTACTACTACTACTCCTCCTACTACTACTACTACTACTACTCCTACTGCTACAGCTACTGCTACTGCTCTTACTGCTATTGCAACTGCTCTTACTGCTAGTGCTGCTGCAACTGCTCTTACTGCTACTGCTACTGCTACTGCTGCTTCTACTGCTACTGCTGCTGCTACTGCTACTGCTCCTGCTACTGTTACTGCTCTTACTTCTACTGCTACTGCTGCTGCTACTACTGCTCTACTGCTACTGCTACAGCTACTGTTACTGCTCTTACTTCTACTGCTACTGCTATTACTTCTACTGCTGCTACTACTACTGCTGCTACTCCTACTGCTGCTGCTACTGCTGCTGCCTGCTACTGCTGCTGCTGCCTCTGCTGCTGTTGCTGTGCCTCTGCCGCTGCTGCTGCTCCTGCTGCTCCTGCTCCTGCTGCTCCTGCTGCTGCTCCTGCTCCTACTCCTGCTCCTGCTCCTACTCCTGCTCCTGCTCCTGCTGCTCCTGCCCCTGCTGCTCCTGCTACTGCTCCTGCTGCTGCTCCTGCTCTTGCTACTGCTACGGCTACTGCTACTTCTACTGCTACTGCTACTGCTACTGTGACTGCTACTGCTCCTGCTCCTGCTCCTGCTCCTACTACTACTACTACTACTACTACTACTACTACTGCTACTACTACTACTACTACTACTACTACTACTACTACTATTACTACTACTACTACTACTACTACTACTACTCCTCCTACTACTACTACTACTACTACTGCTGCTACTCCTACTGCTACAGCTACTGCTACTGCTCTTACTGCTATTGCAACTGCTCTTACTGCTAGTGCTGCTGCTACTGCTCTTACTGCTACTGCTGCTTCTACAGCTACTGCTGCTGCTCCTGCTACTGTTACTGTTACTACTCTTACTTCTACTGCTACTGCTGCTACTGATGCTGCTACTACTGCTCTACTGCTACTGCTACAGCTACTGTTACTGCTCTTACTTCTACTGCTACTGCTATTACTTCTACTGCTACTGCTGCTACTACTACTGCTGCTACTCCTACTGCTGCTACTGCTGCTGCTACTACTGCTACTTCTCCTGCTACTGCTACTGCTACTGCTACTTCTCTAACTGCTACTGCTCTTACTGCTACTGCTGCTGTTACTGCTACTGCTACTACTGGTGCTGCTACTACTAGTCCTACTACTACTGCTGATGCTACTACTGCTGCTGCTACAACTGCTGCTGCTACTACTGCTGCTACTATTGCTGCTGCTGCAACGGCTACTGCTACTGCTACTGGTACTGCTACTGCTCTTACTGCTACTGTTACTGCTACTACTCTTACTGCTACTCCTACTGCTACAGCGACTGCTATTGCTCTTACTGCTACTGCTACTGCTCTTACTGCTAGTGCTACTGATATTGTTACGGCTGTTGCTACTGCTACTTCTACTGCTACCGCTACTGCTACTAATACCTCTAATGCTCATACTGTTATTGCTACTACTACTGCTACTGGTGCTGCTACTACTGGTGCTGCTACTACTGCTGATGCTACTACTGCTACTGCTACTGCTACTGCTCTTACTGCTACTGATACTGCTACAGCTACAGCTACTGCTACTGCTACTGCTCTTACTGCTACTCTTACTGCTACTACTGCAGCTAGTGCTACTGCTACAGCTCTTACTTCTACTGCTACTGATGCTGCTACTGCTACTGCTGTTGCTACTGCTACTGCTACTGCTACTATTACTGCTCTTACTTTTACGGCTACTGCTGCTACTGATCTGCTACTGCTACTGCTGCTGCTATTACTACTGCTGCTACTGCTACAGCTAATGTTACCGCTCTAACTGCTACTGCTACTACTGTTACTGCCACTGCTACTGCTGCTGCTACTACTGCTGCTACAGCTACTGCTACTGTTACTGCTACTTCTCTAACTGCTACTGCTACTGCTACTGCTACTGCTACTTCTCTAACTGCTACTGCTACTGCTCTTACTGCTACTACTGATGTTACTGCTGTTGCTACTACTACTACTGGCGCTGCTACTACTGGTGATGCTACTACTGCTGATGCTACTACTGCTGCTGCTACAACTGGTGCTGCTACTACTGCTGCTGCTACTATTGCTGCTGTTCCTACTACTGCTACTGCTCTTACTGCTACTGCTACTGCTATTGCTACTGCTACTCCTACTGCTATAACTACTACTATTGCTCTTACTGCTACTGCTACTGCTCTTACTGCTAGGGCTACTGCTACTGAACTGTTGTTGCTGCTGATGCTGCTGGTGGTGCTACTGTCACTGCTACTGCTACTACTACACTGATGCTGCTGCTACTACTGCTGCTGTTGCAACTACTGCTGCTACTGCTACTCCTGCTGCTACAACTACAAATGCTCCTACTGCTTCTTCTACTGCTGTTGCTACAACTACTGATGCTCCTACTGCTTCTTCTACTACTGCTACTGCTACTTCTACTCCTACTGCTATTGCTCCTAATTCTGCTGCTACTACTGCTGCTGCTACTACTGATGCTCCTGCTACTGCCACTGCTACTGCTACTGCTACTGCTACTGCCCTTACTGCTACTGCTACCTCTACTGCTCTTACTGCTACTGCTACTGCTCTTACTAGTGCTGCTACTACTGGTGCTGCTACTACTGCTGATGCTAGTACTGCTGCTGCTACTACTGCTGCTGCTACTACTGCTACTGCTACTAATGCTGCTGCTACTACTGCTGCTGCTACTAGTGCTGCTACTACTGCTACTGCTCTTACTGCTATTGCTACTGCTCTTACTGCTCCTGCTACTGCTACTGCTGCTCTTGCTACTTCTACTACTACTGCTACTACTACTGCTACTGCTACTGCTACTGCTACTGCTACTGCTACAGCTACTTCTACTGCTATTGCTACAACTACTGCTACTGCTCTTACTGCTACTACTACTACTGCTCTTACTGCTACTGCCACTGCTGCTTCTACTACTGCTGCTCCTGCTACTGCTCCTACTGCTGCTACTACTACTGCTACTGCTACTGCTACTCCTACTGCTACTGCTCCTACTTCTGCTGCTACTACTGCTGCTGCTACTACTCTGCTCCTGCTACAGCTTCTGCTACTTCTAGTGCTACTGCTACTGCTACTTCTATTGCTACTGCTACTGCTCTTACTGCTACTGCTACATCTACTGCTCTAACTGATGCTACTAGTGCTGCTACTACTGCTGCTGCTATTACTGCTGCTGCTACTACTGCTGCTGCTGTTGCTGCTACTAATGTTGTTGCTACTCCTGCTACTGCTACTGGTACTGCTGCTGCTACTACTGCTGCTGCTATTACTGCTGCTGCTACTAGTGTTGCTGCTACACTAGTAGCAGCAGCAGTAATAACAGCAGCAGTAGTGTCAACTGCGACTGCTACTTCAACTGCTACTGCTACTGCTCTTACTACTACTACTGTTGCTAATGCTACTACTACTAATACTGCAACTGCTACTGCTATTGCTCTTACTGGTACTGCTACTGCTCTTAGTGTTACTGCTGCTGCTACTGCTACTGCTATTTCTACTGCTACTACTAGCGCTGCTGCAACAACTGCAGCTACTACTACTACTGCTGCTGCTACTACCGCTGCTGCTACTACTGCTGCTGCTCCTGCTACTGTTACTACTACTACAACTGCTACTACTACTGCTACTGCTCTTACTGCTACTACTGCTGCTACTGCTACTGCTACTGCTACTTTTACTGTTTTTGCTACTGATTCTGCTGCTGCTACAAGTGTTGCTGCTACTACTGCTGTTCCTGCTCCTGCTACTACTACTGCTACTACAACTGCTACTGCTACAACTACTGCTACTGTTACTGCTACGGCTTCTGCTACTGCTCTTACTGCTACTTACAGATACTGCTACTGCTCTTAATGCTACTGCTGCTGCTACTTCTACTGCTACTGCTGTTGCTACTACTGCTGCTAGTACTGCTGGTGCTACTAATGCTGTTGCTGCTCCTGCTACTGCTACTGCTACTGCTACTACTGCTGCTACTGCTGCTACTGCTACTGCAACTGCTACTGCTACTGCTACAGCTATTAATATAGCTAATACTCTTACTGCTACTACTGCTGCTGCTAGTGCTACTTCTACTGCTCTTACTACTACAACTACTGCTCTTATTGCTACTGCTACTGCTACTGCTGCTTCAACTGCTACTGGTGCTGCTACTGCTACTGCTACTGCTACTGTTACTGCTTTTACTTCTACTTCTACTGCTGCTACTGCTACTGCTATTGCTGCTGCTGCTCCTACTACTGCTGCTACTACTACTGCTGCTA
>OY970822.1:90190999-90200999 GCA_963853835.1 Calendula officinalis | reverse complement strand
ACTCCTACTGCTATTGCTCCTAATTCTGCTGCTACTACTGATGCTCCTGCTACTGCTACTGCCACTGCTACTGCTACTGCTACTGCTACTGCCCTTACTGCTACTGCTACCTCTACTGCTCTTACTGCTACTGCTACTGCTCTTACTGGTGCTGCTACTACTGGTGCTGCTACTACTGCTGATGCTAGTACTGCTGCTGCTACTACTGCTGCTGCTACTACTCCTGCTGCTACTAATGCTGCTGCTACTACTGCTGCTGCTACTAGTGCTGCTACTACTGCTACTGCTCTTACTGCTATTGCTACTGCTCTTACTGCTCCTGCTACTGCTACTGCTGCTCTTGCTACTTCTACTACTACTGCTACTACTACTGCTACTGCTACTGCTACTGCTACAGCTACTTCTACTGCTATTGCTACAACTACTGCTACTGCTCTTACTGCTACTACTACTACTGCTCTTACTGCTACTGCCACTGCTGCTTCTACTACTGCTGCTCCTGCTACTGCTCCTACTGCTGCTACTACTACTGCTACTGCTACTGCTACTCCTACTGCTACTGCTCCTACTTCTGCTGCTACTACTGCTGCTGCTACTACTGCTGCTGCTACTACTCTGCTCCTGCTACAGCTTCTGCTACAGCTTCTGCTACTTCTAGTGCTACTGCTACTGCTACTTCTATTGCTACTGCTACTGCTCTTACTGCTACTGCTACATCTACTGCTCTAACTGATGCTACTACTGCTGCTACTACTGCTGCTGCTATTACTGCTGCTGCTACTACTGCTGCTGCTGTTTCTACTGCTGCTGCTACTAATGTTGTTGCTACTCCTGCTACTGCTACTGGTACTGCTGCTGCTACTACTGCTGCTGCTATTACTGCTGCTGCTACTAGTGTTGCTGCTACACTAGTAGCAGCAGCAGTAATAACAGCAGCAGTAGTGTCAACTGCAACTGCTACTTCAACTGCTAATGCTACTGCTCTTACTACTACTACTGTTGCTAATGCTACTACTACTAATACTGCAACTGCTACTGCTATTGCTCTTACTGGTACTGCTACTGCTCTTAGTGTTACTGCTGCTGCTACTGCTACTGCTATTTCTACTGCTACTACTAGCGCTGCTGCAACTACTGCTGCTACTACTACTACTGCTGCTGCTACTACCGCTGCTGCTACTACTGCTGCTGCTCCTGCTACTGTTACTACTACTACAACTGCTACTACTACTGCTACTGCTCTTACTGCTACTACTGCTGCTACTGCTACTGCTACTGCTACTTTTACTGTTTTTGCTACTGATTCTGCTGGTGCTACAAGTGTTGCTGCTACTACTGCTGTTCCTGCTCCTGCTACTACTACTGCTACTACAACTGCTACTGCTACAACTACTGCTACTGTTACTGCTACGGCTTCTGCTACTGCTCTTACTGCTACTTACAGATACTGCTACTGCTCTTAATGCTACTGCTGCTGCTACTTCTACTGCTACTGCTGTTGCTACTACTGCTGCTAGTACTGCTGGTGCTACTAATGCTGTTGCTGCTCCTGCTACTGCTACTGCTACTGCTACTACTGCTGCTACTGCTGCTACTGCTACTGCAACTGCTACTGCTACAGCTATTAATATAGCTACTACTCTTACTGCTACTACTGCTGCTGCTAGTGCTACTTCTACTGCTCTTACTACTACAACTACTGCTCTTATTGCTACTGCTGCTGCTACTGCTTCTGCTGCTTCAACTGCTACTGGTGCTGCTACTGCTACTGCTACTGCTACTGTTACTGCTCTTACTTCTACTTCTACTGCTGCTACTGCTACTGCTATTGCTGCTGCTGCTCCTACTACTGCTGCTACTACTACTGCTGCTACTGCTACAGCTACTGTTACTGCTACTGCTACTGCCACTGCTACTGCTACTGCTGCTGCTGTCGCTACTGCTACTGCTACAGCTACTGTTACTGCTATGGCTGCTACTGCCACTGCTACTGCTACTGCTGCTACTGCCACTGCTACTGCTACTGCTGCTGCTGTCGCTGTCGCTACCGCTACTGCTACAGCTACTGTTACTGCTCTTACTTCTACTGCTACTGCTACTACTGCTACTGCTATTGCTATTGCTGCTACTACTACTGCTGCTACTGCTGCTACTCCTGCTACTACTGCTGCTGCTCCTGCTGCTACTACTACTGCTGCTACTACTGCTACTGCTACTGCTACTACTTCTGCTACTGCTACTTCTACTGCTCTTACTGCTGCTGCTACATCTACTACTCTAACTGTTACAACTACTTCTCTTACTGCTACTGCTGCTGTTACTGCTGCTGCTACTACTGGTGCTGCTACTACTACTGGTGCTGCTACTACTGCTGATGCTACTACTGCTGTTGCTACAACTGCTGCTGCTACTACTGCTGCTTCTACTACTGCTGCTGCTCGTGCTACTGCTACTGCTACTGCTCTTATTGCTACTGTTACTGCTACTGCTCTTACTGCTACTGCTACTGCTATTGCTACTGCTACTGCTATTGCTACTGCTACTCCTACTGCTACAGCTATTGCTCTTACTGCTACTGCTACTGCTCTTACTGCTAGTGCTACTGATATTGTTACTGCTGTTGCTGCTGATGTTGTTGGTGGTGCTACTGCTACTGCTACTACTACGCTGATGCTGCTGCTGCTGCTGCAACTACTGCTGTTGCTCCTGCTGCTACTCCCGATGCTGCAACTACTGCTGCTATAACTACTGCTGCTCCTACTGGTGCTGCTACTACTGCTATTGCTACTGCTACTACAACTGCTACTGCTACTGCTGCTACTGCTACTGCTACTGCTCCTACTTCTGCTGCTACTACTGCTGCTGCTACTACTGCTGCTCCTGCTACTGGTACTGCTACTGCTACTGCAACTACTACTGCTACTTCTACTGCTACTGCTACTGTTGCTGCTACTACTGTGGTTACTACTGTTGCTACTACTGCCACTGCTAATGCTACAGCCACTGCTACTGCTACTGCCACTGCTACTGCCACTGCTACTGCGACAACTACGGCTACTGCTACTGTTACTCTACTGCTACTACTACTGTTACTCTATTGCTACTGCTACTGTTACAGCTGATGCTGCTGCTACTACTGCTGCTGCTGCAACTACTGCTGCTACTACTATTACTAGTACTACTACTACTATTACTACTACTACTACTACTACTACTACTACTACTGCTGCTGCTGCTACTACTGCTACTACTGCTACTACTGCTACTACTACTGCTACTACTACTACTACTACTACTACTGCTGCTGCTGCTGCTGCTGCCTGCTACTGCTGATGCTGCCTCTGCTGCTGCCTCTGCCGCTGCTGCTGCTCCTGCTGCTGCTGCTGCTGCTCCTGCTGTTCCTGCTCCTCCTGCTGCTCCTGCTGCTGCTGCTGCTCCTGCTGCTCCTGCTGCTGCTCCTGCTGCTCCTGCTCCTGCTCCTACTCCTGCTCCTGCTCCTGCTGCTCCTGCTCCTGCTGCTCCTGCTCCTGCTGCTCCTGCTACTGCTCCGGCTGCTGCTCCTGCTCCTGCTACTGCTACGGCTACTGCTACTTCTACTGCTACAGCTACTGCTACTTTGACTGCTACTGCTACTGCTACTGCTCCTGCTCCTGCTCCTACTGCTACTACTGCTACTACTACTGCTACTACTACTACTACTACTACTACTACTCCTACTACTACTACTGCTACTCCTACTACTACTACTGCTACTGCTCTTACTGCTATTGCAACTGCTCTTACTGCTAGTGCTGCTGCTACTGCTCTTACTGCTACTGCTACTGCTGCTTCTATTGCTACTGCTGCTGCTACTGCTACTGCTCCTGCTACTGTTACTGTTACTGCTCTTACTTCTACTGCTACTGCTGCTACTGATGCTGCTACTACTGCTCTACTGCTACTGCTACAGCTACTGTTACTGCTCTTACTTCTACTGCTACTGCTATTACTTCTACTGCTACTGCTGCTACAACTACTGCTGCTACTCCTACTGCTGCTACTGCTGCTGCTGCTACTACTACTACTACTACTTCTGCTGCTGCTGCTGCCTGCTACAGTTGCTGCTGCCTCTGCTGCTGCTGCTGCTGCCTCTGCCGCTGCAGCTGCTCCTGCTGCTGTTCCTGCTCCTGCTCCTGCTGCTGCTGCTCCTGCTGCTCCTGCAGTTCCTGCTGCTGCTCCTGCTGTTGCTGCAGCTGCTGCTCCTGCTGCTGCTCCTGCTGCTGCTGCTGCTCCTGCTCCTGCTGCTCCTGCTCCTGCTTCTGCTGCTCCTGCTCCTGCTGCTCCTGCTACTGCTCCTGCTGCTGCTCCTGCTGCTGCTCCTGCTACTGCTACTGCTACTGCTACTTCTACTGCTACTGCTACTGCTACTGTGACTGCTACTGCTACTGCTACTGCTCCTGCTCCTGCTCCTGCTCCTACTGCTACTACAACTGCTACTACTACTGCTACTACTACTACTACTACTACTACTACTACTACTACTACTACTACTACTACTACTACTACTACTACTACTACTACTACTACTACTACTACTACTACTACTACTACTACTACTACTACTACTACTACTACTACTCCTACTCCTACTGCTACTGCTACTGCTACTGCTATTGCAACTGCTCTTACTGCTAGTGCTGCTGCTACTGCTCTTACTGCTACTGCTACTGCTGCTTTTACTGCTACTGCTGCTGCTACTGCTACTGCTCCTGCTACTGTTACTGTTACTGCTCTTACTTCTACTGCTACTGCTGCTACTGATGCTGCTACTACTGCTCTACTGCTACTGCTACAGCTACTGTTACTGCTCTTACTTCTATGGCTACTGCTATTACTTCTACTGCTACTGCTGCTACTACTACTGCTGCTACTCCTACTGCTGCTACTGCTGCTACTACTACTACTACTACTGCTGCTGCTGCTGCTGCCTGCTACTGTTGCTGCTGCCTCTGCTGCTGCTGCTGCTGCCTCTGCCGCTGCTGCTGCTGCTCCTGCTGCTACTGCTGCTGCTCCTGCTGCTGCTGCAGTTCCTGCTGCTGCTCCTGCTGCTGCTGCAGCTGCTCCTCCTGCTGCTGCTGCTCCTGCTGCTGCTGCTGCTCCTGCTGCTGCTGCTGCTCCTGCTGCTCCTGCTGCTCCTGCTCCAGCTCCTACTGCTGCTCCTGCTGCTGCTCCTGCTCCTGCTCCTGCTACTGCTACGGCTACTGCTACTTCTACTGCTACTGCTACTGCTACTGCTACTGTGACTGCTACTGCTACTGCTACTGCTCCTGCTCCTGCTCCTGCTCCTGCTCCTACTGCTACTACTACTACTACTACTGCTACTACTACTACTACTACTACTACTACTACTACTACTACTACTACTACTACTACTACTACTACTACTACTACTACTACTACTACTACTCCTACTACTACTACTGCTACTCCTACTGCTACTGCTACTGCTCTTACTGCTATTGCAACTGCTCTTACTGCTAGTGCTGCTGCTACTGCTCTTACTGCTACTGCTACTGCTACTGCTGCTTCTACTGCTACTGCTGCTGCTACTGCTCCTGCTACTGTTACTGTTACTGCTCTTACTTCTACTGCTACTGCTGCTACTGATGCTGCTACTACTGCTCTACTGCTACTGCTACAGCTACTGTTACTGCTCTTACTTCTACTGCTACTGCTATTACTTCTACTGCTACTGCTGCTACTACTACTGCTGCTACTCCTACTGCTGCTACTGCTGCTGCTACTACTGCTACTTCTCCTGCTACTGCTACTGCTACTTCTCTAACTGCTACTGCTACTGCTCTTACTGCTACTGCTGCTGTTACTGCTACTGCTACTACTGGTGCTGCTACTACTACTACTACTACTACTACTACTACTCCTACTGCTACTGCTACTGCTACTGCTCTTACTGCTATTGCAACTGCTCTTACTGCTAGTGCTGCTGCTACTGCTCTTACTGCTACTGCTACTGCTGCTTCTACTGCTACTGCTGCTGCTACTGCTACTGCTCCTGCTACTGTTACTGTTACTGCTCTTACTTCTACTGCTACTGCTGCTACTGATGCTGCTACTACTGCTCTACTGCTACTGCTACAGCTACAGCTACTGTTACTGCTCTTACTTCTACTGCTACTGCTATTACTTCTACTGCTACTGCTGCTACTACTACTGCTGCTACTCCTACTGCTGCTACTGCTGCTGCTACTCCTACTGCTGCTACTGCTGCTGCTACTACTACTACTACTACTGCTGCTGCTGCTGCTGCTGCTGCCTGCTACTGTTGCTGCAGCCTCTGCTGCTGCTGCTGCCACTGCCGCTGCTGCTGCTGCTCCTGCTGCTACTGCTGCTGCTCCTGCTGCTGCTGCAGTTCATGCTGCTGCTCCTGCTACTGCTGCAGCTGCTCCTCCTGCTGCTGCTGCTCCTGCTGCTGCTGCTCCTCCTGCTGCTGCTCCTGCTGCTCCTGCTACTGCTCCTGCTCCTGCTCCTGCTGCTGCTCCTGCTCCTGCTCCTGCTACTGCTACGGCTACTGCTACTTCTACTGCTACTGCTACTGCTACTCTGACTGCTACTGCTACTTCTACTGCTCCTGCTCCTGCTCCTACTGCTACTACAACTGCTACTACTACTGCTACTACTACTACTACTACTACTACTACTACTACTCCTACTACTACTACTGCTACTCCTACTGCTACTGCTACTGCTCTTACTGCTATTGCAACTGCTCTTACTGCTAGTGCTGCTGCTACTGCTCTTACTGCTACTGCTACTGCTACTGCTGCTTCTACTGCTACTGCTGCTGCTACTGCTACTGCTCCTGCTACTGCTCCTGCTACTGTTACTGTTACTGCTCTTACTTCTACTGCTACTGCTGCTACTGATGCTGCTACTACTGCTCTACTGCTACTGCTACAGCTACTGTTACTGCTCTTACTTCTACTGCTACTGCTATTACTTCTACTGCTACTGCTGCTACTACTACTGCTGCTACTCCTACTGCTGCTACTGCTGCTGCTACTACTGCTACTTCTCCTGCTACTGCTACTGCTACTTCTCTAACTGCTACTGCTACTGCTCTTACTGCTACTGCTGCTGTTACTGCTACTGCTACTACTGGTGCTGCTACTACTGGTCCTACTACTACTGCTGATGCTACTACTGCTGCTGCTACAACTGCTGCTGCTACTACTGCTGCTGCTACTATAGCTGCTGCTGCAATGACTACTGCTACTGGTACTGCTACTGCTCTTACTGCTACTGTTACTGCTTCTACTCTTATTGCTACTCCTACTGCTACAGCTACTGCTATTGCTCTTACTGCTACTGCTACTGCTCTTACTGCTAGTGCTACTGATATTGTTACGGCTGTTGCTACTGATGCTGTTGGTGGTGCTACTGCTACTGCTACTGCTACTACTACGCTGATGCTGCTGCTACTACTGCTGCTGCTGCTCCTGCTGCTACTCCCGCTGCTACAACTACTACTGCTACAACTACTGCTGCTCTGACTGGTGCTGCTACTACTACTGCTACTGCTACTACAACTGCTACTGCTACTGCTACTGCTGCAACTGCTACTGCTACCGCTCCTACTTATGCTGCTACTACTGCTGTTGCTACTACTGCTGCTCCTGCTACTGCTACAGCTACTGCAACTGTTACTGCTACTTCTACTGCTACTTCTACTGCTACCGCTACTGCTACTGCTACCTCTAATGCTCATACTATTATTGCTACTGCTACTGCTACTGCTACTGGTGCTGCTACTACTGGTGCTGCTACTACTGCTGATGCTACTACTGCTACTGCTACTGCTACTGCTCTTACTGCTACTGATACTGCTACTGCTACAGCTACTGCTACTGCTACTGCTCTTACTGCTACTCTTACTACTACTACTGCAGCTAGTGCTACTGCTACTGCTCTTACTGCTACTGCTACTGATGCTGCTACTGCTACTGCTGTTGCTACTGCTACTGCTACTGCTACTATTACTGCTCTTACTTTTACGGCTACTGCTGCTACTGATCTGCTTACTACTGGTGCTGCTACTACTGCTGATGCTACTATTGCTGCTGCTACAACTGCTGTTGCTACTACTGCTGCTGCTACTATTGCTGCTGTTGATCCTGCTACTGCTACTGCTCTTACTGCTACTGCTACTGCTCTTACTGCTAGTGCTACTGTTATTGCTATTGCTACTCCTACTGCTACAGTTACTGCTATTGCTCTTACTGCTACTGCTCTTACTGCTAGTGCTACTGATACTGTTACTGTTGTTGCTGCTGATGCTGCTGGTGGTGCTACTGCTACTGCTATTGCTACAGGTACTGCTACTGCCCTTACTGCTACTACTACTGCTCTTACTGCTACTGATGCTGCTAGTGCTACTGCTACTACTGTTGGTGCTACTACTGCTGCTACTACTGCTGCTGCTACTGCTACTGCTACAGCTACTGTTACTGCTCTTACTTCTACAGTTATTGCTGCTACTGATACTGCTGCTGCTGCTGCTATTCCTGCTGCTACTACTATTGCTACTACTACTGCTACTCCTACTGCTACTACAACTCCTTCTGCTGCTACTATTGCTGCTCCTGCTACTTCTACTGCTACTGCTCTTACTGCTACTGCTATCTCTACTGCTCTTACTGCTACTCCTACTGCTCTTACTGCTACTGCTGCTGCTGCTACTTCTACTGCTACTGCTCTTACTGCTACTGCTATCTCTACTGCTCTTACTGCTACTCCTACTGCTCTTACTGCTACTGCTGCTGCTGCTACTACTGCTGCAACTACTACTACTGCTACTGCTACTACTGCTACTGCTACTGCAACTGCTACTGCTACTGCTACTGCTACTGTTACTACTGTTACTTCTACTGCTACTGCTACTGCTGTTGCTACTACTACTGCTGCTACTCCTGCTTCTACTACTTCTGCTGCTACTACTGCTGCTACTACTGCTGCTGCTACTACTGCTACTGTTAATACAACTACTGCTACTGCTACTGCTACTACTGCTGCTGCTACTACTACTGCTACTACTGCTGCTGCTACTACTACTGCTACTACTGCTGCTGCTACTACTACTGCTACTGCTACTACTGCTGCTGCTACTACTGCTACTGCTACTACTGCTGCTCCTATTACTGCTGCTCCTGCTACTGCTACTACAGCTACTGTTACTGCTCTTACTTCTACTGCTACTGCTACAGCTACTGCTACTGCTGCTGCTGCAACTGCTGCTACTCCTGCTGCTGCTACTCCTGCTGCTACTACTGATGCTACTACTACTGCTGCTACTACTACAGCTACTGCTACTGCTACTCCTTCTGCTGCTACTACTGCTGCTGCTGCTACTACTGCTGCTCCTGCTACTGTTACTGCTACCGCAACTACTACTGCTACTGCTACTGTTACTGCTCTTACTTCTACTGCTACTACTACTGCTGCTGCTACTAATACTGCTGCTACTGCTACTGCTGCTACTACAGCTACTGCTACTGCTACTGCTCTTACTGCTACTGCTACTGCTCTTACAGCTACTACTAGGGGTGCTTATCGGGCCAAAACCGAACCGAACCGAACCGATAGAACCGATAACCGATAACGATGAATTTTCAAAACCGAAACCGAACCGATAACATGTTATCGGTTTCGGTTCGGTTCGGTGTCGGTTCGGTCCGGTTTCGGTTCGGTTATTTTAGGCCAAATGTTCATCCTTTTCCGAAAACCGAACTGATAGAATCGATAACCGATAACGATGAATTTTCAAAACCGAAACCGAACCGATAACATGTTATCGGTTTCGGTTCGGTTCGGTTTCGGTCGGTTATCGGTTCGGTTTTTTCGGTCAAAATGCTCACCCCTAGCTACTACTACTGTTGCTCCTACTACTGCTGCTCCTGCTACTGCTACTGCTACTGCTACAGCTACTGCTACTGCTATTGTTACA
>OY970822.1:90183499-90185999 GCA_963853835.1 Calendula officinalis | reverse complement strand
ACTGATGCTGCTACTGCTACTGCTGTTGCTACTGCTACTGCTACTGCTACTATTACTGCTCTTACTAGTACTACTACTACTGCTCTTACTGCTACTGCTCCAACTAGTGCTACTGCTACTGCTACTGCTCTTACTGCTACTACTACTGGTCTTACTGCTACTGCTGCTATTACTGCTACTGCTGCTTCTATTGCTACTGATGCTGCTACTTCTACTGCTACTGCTACTGCTACTGTTACTGCTCTTACTTCTACTGCTACTGCTGCAACTGCTACTGTTACCGCTACTGCTGCTGCTACAACTGCTGCTGCTACTGCTACTGCAACAGCTGCTGTTACTGCTCTTACTTCTACTGCTACTGCTGCTACTGCCACTGCTACTGCTACTGCAGCTGCTACTACTGATGCTACTGCTACTGCTACAACTACTATTACTGTGATTACTTCTACTGCTACTGCTACTACTGCTACTGCTACTGCTATTGCAACTACTACTACTGCTGCTGCTACTGTTGTTGCTGCTACTGCTGCTACTCCTACTGCTGCTACTCCTACTGCTACTACTGCTGCTGATACTACTGCTACTGCTACTACTTCTGCTGCTACTACTGCTGTTGCTACCACTGCTACTGCTACTACTGCTTCTCCTACTACTAATACTGCTCTAACTGCTACAGCTACAGCTACTGCTCTTACTGCTACTGCTGCTGTTACTTCTGCTGCTACTGTTACTGCTCTTACTCATACTGGTACTGCTACTACTGGTGCTGCTACTGGTGATGCTACTACTGCTGATGCTACTACTGCTACTACTGCTGCTGCTACTATTGCTGCTGTTGATCCTGCTACTGCTACTGCTCTTACTGCTATTGCTACTTCTCTTACTGCTAGTGCTACTGTTATTGCTACTGCTACTCCTATTGCTACAGTTACTGCTATTGCTCTTACTGCTACTCCTACTGCGACTGCTCTTATTGCTAGTGCTACTGATACTGTTACTGTTGTTGCTGCTGATGCTGCTGGTGTTGCTACTGCTACTGCTCTTACTGCTACTACTACTGCTCTTACTGCTACAGCTGCTGCTAGTGCTAGTGCTACTGCTACTACTGCTGTTGCTACTGCTGCTGCTACTGCTGCTACTGCTACTGCTACTACTGCTACTGCTGCTGCTACAGCTACTGCAACTGCTACTGCTACTGCTACTGCTACTGCTCTTACTGCTAGTGCTACTGATATTGTTACGGCTGTTGCTACTGATGCTGTTGGTGGTGCTACTGCTACTGCTACTGCTACTACTACGCTGATGCTGCTGCTACTACTGCTGCTGCTGCTCCTGCTGCTACTCCCGCTGCTACAACTACTACTGCTACAACTACTGCTGCTCTGACTGGTGCTGCTACTACTACTGCTACTGCTACTACAACTGCTACTGCTACTGCTACTGCTGCAACTGCTACTGCTACTGCTCCTACTTATGCTGCTACTACTGCTGTTGCTACTACTGCTGCTCCTGCTACTGCTACTGCAACTGTTACTGCTACTTCTACTGCTACTTCTACTGCTACCGCTACTGCTACTGCTACCTCTAATGCTCATACTATTATTGCTACTGCTACTGCTACTGGTGCTGCTACTACTGGTGCTGCTACTACTGCTGATGCTACTACTGCTACTGCTACTGCTACTGCTCTTACTGCTACTGATACTGCTACTGCTACTGCTCTTACTGCTACTCTTACTACTACTACTGCAGCTAGTGCTACTGCTACTGCTCTTACTGCTACTGCTACTGATGCTGCTACTGCTACTGCTGTTGCTACTGCTACTGCTACTGCTACTATTACTGCTCTTACTTTTACGGCTACTGCTGCTACTGATCTGCTTACTACTGGTGCTGCTACTACTGCTGATGCTACTATTGCTGCTGCTACAACTGCTGTTGCTACTACTGCTGCTGCTACTATTGCTGCTGTTGATCCTGCTACTGCTACTGCTCTTACTGCTACTGCTACTGCTCTTACTGCTAGTGCTACTGTTATTGCTATTGCTACTCCTACTGCTACAGTTACTGCTATTGCTCTTACTGCTACTGCTCTTACTGCTAGTGCTACTGATACTGTTACTGTTGTTGCTGCTGATGCTGCTGGTGGTGCTACTGCTACTGCTATTGCTACAGGTACTGCTACTGCCCTTACTGCTACTACTACTGCTCTTACTGCTACTGATGCTGCTAGTGCTACTGCTACTACTGTTGGTGCTACTACTGCTGCTACTACTGCTGCTGCCACTGCTACTGCTACAGCTACTGTTACTGCTCTTACTTCTACAGTTATTGCTGCTACTGATACTGCTGCTGCTGCTGCTATTCCTGCTGCTACTACTATTGCTACTACTACTGCTACTCCTACTGCTACTACAACTCCTTCTGATGCTACTATTGCTGCTCCTGCTACTTCTACTGCTACTGCTCTTACTGCTACTGCTATCTCTACTGCTCTTAC
>OY970822.1:90168499-90178499 GCA_963853835.1 Calendula officinalis | reverse complement strand
CTGCTACTCCTACTGCTACTACTGCTGCTGATACTACTGCTACTGCTACTACTTCTGCTGCTACTACTGCTGTTGCTACCACTGCTACTGCTACTACTGCTTCTCCTACTACTAATACTGCTCTAACTGCTACAGCTACAGCTACTGCTCTTACTGCTACTGCTGCTGTTACTTCTGCTGCTACTGTTACTGCTCTTACTCCTACTGGTACTGCTACTACTGGTGCTGCTACTACTGGTGCTGCTACTACTGCTGATGCTACTACTGCTACTACTGCTGCTGCTACTATTGCTGCTGTTGATCCTGCTACTGCTACTGCTCTTACTGCTATTGCTACTTCTCTTACTGCTAGTGCTACTGTTATTGCTACTGCTACTCCTATTGCTACAGTTACTGCTATTGCTCTTACTGCTACTCCTACTGCTACTGCTCTTATTGCTAGTGCTACTGATACTGTTACTGTTGTTGCTGCTGATGCTGCTGGTGGTGCTACTGCTACTGCTCTTACTGCTACTACTACTGCTCTTACTGCTACAGCTGCTGCTAGTGCTAGTGCTACTGCTACTACTGCTGTTGCTACTGCTGCTGCTACTGCTGCTACTGCTACTGCTACTACTGCTACTGCTGCTGCTACTGCTACTGCAACTGCTACTGCTACTGCTACTGCTACTGCTCTTACTGCTAGTGCTACTGATATTGTTACGGCTGTTGCTACTGATGCTGTTGGTGGTGCTACTGCTACTGCTACTGCTACTACTACGCTGATGCTGCTGCTACTACTGCTGCTGCTGCTCCTGCTGCTACTCCCGCTGCTACAACTACTACTGCTACAACTACTGCTGCTCTGACTGGTGCTGCTACTACTACTGATACTGCTACTACAACTGCTACTGCTACTGCTACTGCTGCAACTGCTACTGCTACTGCTCCTACTTATGCTGCTACTACTGCTGTTGCTACTACTGCTGCTCCTGCTACTGCTACTGCTACTGCAACTGTTACTGCTACTTCTACTGCTACTTCTACTGCTACCGCTACTGCTACTGCTACCTCTAATGCTCATACTATTATTGCTACTGCTACTGCTACTGCTACTGGTGCTGCTACTACTGGTGCTGCTACTACTGCTGATGCTACTACTGCTACTGCTACTGCTACTACTCTTACTGCTACTGATACTGCTACTGCTACAGCTACTGCTACTGCTACTGCTCTTACTGCTACTCTTACTACTACTACTGCAGCTAGTGCTACTGCTACTGCTCTTACTGCTACTGCTACTGATGCTGCTACTGCTACTGCTGTTGCTACTGCTACTGCTACTGCTACTATTACTGCTCTTACTTTTACGGCTACTGCTGCTACTGATCTGCTTACTGCTGGTGCTGCTACTACTGCTGATGCTACTATTGCTGCTGCTACAACTGCTGTTGCTACTACTGCTGCTGCTACTATTGCTGCTGTTGATCCTGCTACTGCTACTGCTCTTACAGCTACTGTTGGAATATGCTTCACGCGTATAACATATAGTTATATGGCTAGTTGTTTGTGAGCCTAAAGGGTCACACACTTAAACACTTAGCACCATAAGATATATAGTGTAATTAGGGTAATTACAATATATATTAATATAAGCTATATGCTTGTATATATTATAGTTTAATATTAATTGTTAATATTGAAACTTAATAGTAAGCAAAATAGAAGGAACAAAAGACAAGGGACTAGAGTGCAAATTAATCAATGGTTTATGGAAGGCATTAAAGATTGATTAAGGCACCATAAACACTCCCTTGTTTTTAACGTCACCTTCTAATTTCTCTCCTTGAAATATACGTTTTGGAGATTTGTGAGAAGGATCAAGCGTGGTTGGTAGAATAAGTTTTTCTCCAAAACATCTCACGTCAAAGACCAAAAATGGTTTTTGGTATTTTTCTTTTGATTTGCTTGCTCAAGGGACTAGCATCCCAATTGGTGTTCTAGACAAGTGTTGTGTGGACTTTCTTTTAGAGGTATTCTAATTGAATATTTTGTTTCAATCCATCATCAAATCCATCCGAATCCACAACAAGATCAAAGGCTTCAAGGGTATGAAATGATCTTCCTAACTCTTTGATTTCTTGATTAGTTTAATTGTATGATTTAATATCAAGATCCGTTTATGGTGATAAATACTTTCCGCTGCGTTTTGGTTCTTGTTTTAACCTAAAATCACCATTAGTGGTATCACGAGTCATTATATTAATCATATAATTAGCTAGATTTTGTGAAAAGTGGCAAAAACCAAAGTTTTTTTGGTGTTTTAAATTCCGATTTTTAATTTTTTTTTCGGTTTTTTTATAAATTAATGGGTTAAAATATGGTATTTTTGGAACCCTATTGTCACTTGTTACAAAATCAAATCAAAAAATTAATCTTGTTATTGTATTTTTTGATTATTTGGCTTGAAATTTAATTTTTAATTCCATTTTGTTGATATGGCATAACATGTATTTTTGTCATATCCCAAGCCAAAGCCTTGTCAATTGTTGCTTGTTTGTGCAAACCGATGAAAGCCTAGACCGTTTGTGAATGAATGTGGTTGATGTTTGGTTGTTTGGTTGTTTTGGGAAAAGCCTTGTTTTTTGGCTTAATTGTTGTAATTTGTTTCATTTTTTTTTCTTTTATTTTTGGTGCCATTTTTGGGGCAATTTGTAATGTAAAAGTAATAGAATAGATTGTATTTATTTTATCTTTTTATTGTAAATTGTTGACAAAAAATATTGAAGACTAATGAAGAAAACAACAAATTTCCGTCACAAAAGCGAGGGCTGTACGAAAACAAGTTTTCCAGAGGCATACGGACTCCGTTTTGGGCGATTCAAAAGCCTAAAATGCTTGCAAAGTCGTGGGCTACAACTTTCCAGAAGGCCGGGAAGACTAACGAAGATTCCTTCAGTGACTTTTCGGGCTTCGAAGTCTGCTGGAATTTTCTGGCAGATTGCATTTTTTCACAATTTTGGGTTCTACTTGCTCAAGAATGTCTTGGAGCAAGTGGGAGCCCATTGGGTTTATGTAGGCCCGTTTGGGTTCATATTGGCCCGTCCCCTAGTTTGACCCTTCGGTCCGTCGTGATGACTCACATGACCGAACCTAGGATTTCATCGGTTGAGGTTTGCACAAAATTTGTTGCATGTTTTATTTATGTTTGTGGTTGTTTTCTTTTCCTATTAGATACAAGTAAATAAAACAATTAAAAATGGTTTTTTGACACAAACATTAAAACATCCAAACATTTAATCATCGATAATTACTAGTTAATCATTGATGATTAAACCTTTAATCTAAAATTGTTTTGAGATTAAACTAAGTTTAAATATGGTTTGAAACTTAAAATAATAGTTAATCATTGATGATTAAACCTTTAATCTAAAATTGTTTTGAGATTAAACTAAGTTTAAATACGATTTGAAACTTAAACCTTAATAATCGTTAAATGTTTTTACCGTTTATTAAACGACTTATGAAGTGATATGAATGAAGTACATGATTCATTCATATCTTAATAAAATTTTATTAATTAAAATTTAACATACCTAAAATTTAAGTCACGCCGTCCAATCGGTTGTAAATCACTTGCTTCTATTTTTGAATTCACGTGAGACGTGGTTTGAATCTAGATCCGAGGTCATTATTCTCTACGCGTGAGACCTAGAGCTATTTTGACATGATTTCACATTGGATGACTTAATCGAGTTAACGGTGAGACCTTGACTCGAGGCGACGATGCGACAAACATGCCACTTGACCCTAGATGCTTGTTCACTAGGTGCCATGAAGTCCCATACCTCTAAGAGTTGCACTTGTAATGCAATTGTTGATCGTCACCTACCTATTGGATCTATCACCTCTAGCAGATCAACTAATGCGGTGATAGAAGCTCAATGGGATCTTAGCTTTTGATTAAAATTAATTGGGTAGTTAATTGATTAAAAGAAATTATTATTGAAAATACTATTTTTTGAACTTTGGTTGTTATACAGATAACAACAACATCAAAACCTAAGTATCTCAACTCAAAAATCAGTTCTTGAAAACTGAAACTGACTAATATCAACTTTATCTTCTGATATCGAATTCTAAGGATTGTCCTTAGAGATGAGAAAGTTGATACACCTATAAGAGGCCTTACCTGAGGCACCTCCTGTCAGTGATTCTGCTGCTGTTCGTCAAGCCTTTACCGAAACGTTTAACGAACACCAAGAAGTTGCTACTCATATGCTTGTGAGCATGAACCCCGAGATTCGAAAGTACTTCGAGGAACTCACAGCATATGACATGATAAGCGAGTTGAAAATGATATTTCAACAAAAGGCAGAACTTGAACTGTTCAAAACAGTTAAAGCATTCCATGCTTGCAATCAGGAGGACGGCCAATCAGTTAGCACTTACATCTTGAATATGCAATGCTATCTTGATCCAATGGAACGTCTTGGTTACCCCTTACCACAAGTTCTTGGAATGAGCTTGATTCTTACCTCACTATCCAAGGACTATGACCAGTTTGAAAAGTGTTTTAAAAGTACATAGCATGGGGAAGACAATCGTTGAACATGCTATGGTAAAACTGGTTGAGCAAGGGTTACCCAACACTTTTCTTGCAATCAGGGAAGGTAAACCGCAAGCACAAGGCAAGAGTCTAGGTAAGGGTAAGCTAGTTTACTTTTCCAAACCTACGATTCCCCCACCTGCTAAAAAGGAGCACCCTGCAAAGGATATTACTTGCCATCATTGCGATGAAACTGGCCATTGAAGGAGGAATTGTCCTGCCTACTTGGCAGAGTTGATGAAGGACAAATGTGTTCTAGTTAGCACATTAGGTATCTTCATTATAGAACTCCATACTTTTCGTGATAATCTTGAGTGTATGACACTAGTTGTGGAACTCACATTTACACAAATGTGCAAGATTGAATGTGAAGTAGAAAGCTAAATGAATGGAAGCTGTGATCTTATCCTTCCTAATGCGTTAATTATTGTTTTGAACAAATGTCAATTATGCATTGTTTAGCTTTATCGTTTGTTGAATAATGGATTATGATATTTTGTTTTATGAAAAATAACATTTTTTTATTACTATTCCTTGTAATAGTGTGTTTGAAATTAATATGCATGATCCTAATTCAAACGATAGTTCTATATACAAATGTAGCACTCAAGAATCCAAATTGGTTTGGATTCTACTTACCTAGATCATCGTCATCTTTTACACATAAACAAGAAACGCATTTTGATACTAAAACTCGACGGGCTTTTTACAAATGATTATGAATCATTTAAAATGCCTCTCTTGTATATTATGGAAAGATAACAAGAAAGCTTTTCTCCCAAGTTGTCGAAAGAGCTACAAATCTACTTGGACTCATACATACTGATGTATGTGGCCCTTTTAGAACTAAGACTAGGGAAGGTGCCACCTACTTTCACTGATGATATCATTCGATGTGGTTATGTTTACTTGATTAAACATCAACATGGAAGCTTTAATGATATCAGTCGCTATGGTTATGTTTACTTGATTAGACATAAACATGAAATCTTTGAAACGTTCAAAGCTTTCTAAAGTAAAAGTAGAAAATCAACTTAGCAAGACAACAAAGGCTTTCAGTCCTGATTAAGGATGAAAGTACATGAGTCAAGAGTTTCCGGATCATCCCTCACATCGTGAGATTGTCTCACAATTCACTCTTTCATACACTCCACAAGATAATGGTGCGTCTGGAAGGAGTTATCGGACCCTGTATGACATGGTGCGATCTATGATGAGTCCTACTACTCTTACACTATCCTTTTGAGGGGCATGCACTGAAGTCTGCTGCTCGAATACTTGATATGGTTCCGACCAAAAGGTTAAAAAGACACCATATGAGATATGGCGTGGGAAAGTCCCTAATTTGTCTTACTTGAGGATCTGGGGTTGTGAGGATCTCGTGGAACGAGACATGCCGAACAAACTTGAGCCCATATCTATCAAGTATATCTTCGATTACTATTTTACTTCCCAACTGAGAACAAATGGTTGTTACTCGGTATGATGAGTTTCTTGAGAACAGTCTCATTTCACAAAGCAAGTGGGAGCACTATAGACTTTGACAAGATTCAAAGTGAAGATACACAACCTTCTGGTAACACTAGCAAATATCATTCTGAGGCTGGACATATAGATGTTGGACCACAGGATGATGTTGTTCCCATTCATAGATCCGCAAGGACACCTCATGCACCTGAACGATATAGATCTATGTCGATGCTGAGGAGCAAGTTTCGAGGATCATTATGAACCCCCTAACTATCAAGTTGCATTATCGAATTTTGAATTCGAAAAATGACTTGAAGCTATGAATGCGAAAATAAAATCCATGAGAGACAATCAAGTTTTGAACTTTGTTGATCTTTCTCAAAACAGTAAGACTGTTGACATGGATGAAAATATACACACCTATAAATCTCTCATAGTAACAAAAAGTTACACTCAATCCTACTGGATTGACAATGACGAAACCTTCTCGCCTGTTACTAAAGACATTAGGATTCTCATAGTCAAAGTAGTGTACTATGACTATGAAATTTGGTTAATGATGAAATCAAAACGTTTGTTTCACCTAAAACACAAACTGGGTATGTGTATATATGAAAGCTAGTGGGAGCGTTGTCGTTTCTCAAGTCATACATGTTGATGACATGTCACTCATGTGAAACAATATACCATGCAACAAGATGAAAATCCTGGCTTGGAAAATGTTTCGACATGATGGATTGTAGGGACACGACATACATACTTGAAGTAAAGATCTATAATGATAGATCAAAGCGGTTAATTGGTTTAAGTCAAAGTGCTTACATTGACAAAAATTCTAAATGGTTTAGAGTGGTACTCCCAAACGAGGAAGTCCTCGTATGCCACACAATGTAAACTTGAGTGAGACTCAAGGACCTTCCACACCTGATGTGGTGAAGCGGATGAATGTAATCCCCTATGAATCGGCTATTACATTCATCATGTACGCTGTAAGGAGCACTAGGCCAAATGTAACGTCCTTAGGGTACCTTACTAGAAAATACCAACAGAATTCATGAGAGAGTCACTGGATTGCTGTTAAGAACACATTGAAGTATTTTAAAGTACTGGATATATGTTTCTTGGTCATGGTGGAGATACTGAACTGAAACTAAGTATACTTGCTATACTTATGTTGGTTTTGAAATAGGTCGTGATGACGCTAGTTCCTATTTACGAAGGTTCACTACATTCGAATGATTTTTCGAGATATGTGAAATTCGTACACTTAAAGTTCAAACAGATAACTAACTAGCTGACGCTTTATCGAACTCAATGTCTTGTACCAAACATCTTGAATATGAATGGAACATTGGACTTCGACAAGCTAGTAGTTTCATGTAAATCTGTTTTAGTATTTGGATAATGGAACTGTGAGCAGTTTATATTGGAATAAATTGATATATTTGATATGATCATTTTTATATGAATATCTACTGTGTTCTATATTTGCATGTTTATATCCATGAATATTTACTGTGTTTTATATTCTAAATTGTCCATTGTCATATTAATAATACGGGAATATTATTAAGACAAATCTGAGGGCATTGACGACATTATCTTAGTATGACTAAGGATGATGAAATCAAACTCACATGTCGTTCATAACGATGCACGATTGGACTGACCCAACCTATGAGAAATCACTTCCTGGATTTATGTCACAAGTGAATCTCACAAAGGCTTTGTCACTTATCCTCTGACTTGAGATGCAAGTTGGTTTGTGTATGTAGAGGGGCAAACTTTGATGTGGTTAAACGCTGACCTGAATAAGGCTTCTATAACAACCATTATCGGGTTTGTCATTAAGCATATGACAGACACGTGCAGTCAATAAAGAATTTGTTCCTCCACAAATGTGGATTAGATACTACTGGGCCCCTCGATGATTTTGAATAGATGTATGTGTGGCCACACCCAAAAGGCAATCAAGATGAATCTTGATTGGTTTTGGTAATCTATTTCATTATATAGATCGAGAAACAGAATCGTTGAAGTTTTAGATTGACATTGATCCTTGTCTAAAATTCAACATAGTATCAGCAACAAAAGGATAACTGCTTGAAAAACTTTGAACAAAGATTTTATGAAACTCCTCATGTACTTCTAGGGGCATTGGCGGGTTGCTAGACTCTAACCTTTGCTTGTATAACTACTTGATGTTATCACGTGCGCAAGTGGGAGCTGTTGGAATATGCTTCACGCGTATAACATATAGTTATATGGCTAGTTGTTTGTGAGCCTAAAGGGTCACACACTTAAACACTTAGCACCATAAGATATATAGTGTAATTAGGGTAATTACAATATATATTAATATAAGCTATATGCTTGTATATATTATAGTTTAATATTAATTGTTAATATTGAAACTTAATAGTAAGCAAAATAGAAGGAACAAAAGACAAGGGACTAGAGTGCAAATTAATCAATGGTTTATGGAAGGCATTAAAGATTGATTAAGGCACCATAAACACTCCCTTGTTTTTAACGTCACCTTCTAATTTCTCTCCTTGAAATATACGTTTTGGAGATTTGTGAGAAGGATCAAGCGTGGTTGGTAGAATAAGTTTTTCTCCAAAACATCTCACGTCAAAGACCAAAAATGGTTTTTGGTATTTTTCTTTTGATTTGCTTGCTCAAGGGACTAGCATCCCAATTGGTGTTCTAGACAAGTGTTGTGTGGACTTTCTTTTAGAGGTATTCTAATTGAATATTTTGTTTCAATCCATCATCAAATCCATCCGAATCCACAACAAGATCAAAGGCTTCAAGGGTATGAAATGATCTTCCTAACTCTTTGATTTCTTGATTAGTTTAATTGTATGATTTAATATCAAGATCCGTTTATGGTGATAAATACTTTCCGCTGCGTTTTGGTTCTTGTTTTAACCTAAAATCACCATTAGCTACTGCTACTGCTCTTACTGCTAGTGCTACTGTTATTGCTATTGCTACTCCTACTGCTACAGTTACTGCTATTGCTCTTACTGCTACTGCTCTTACTGCTAGTGCTACTGATACTGTTACTGTTGTTGCTGCTGATGCTGCTGGTGGTGCTACTGCTACTGCTATTGCTACAGGTACTGCTACTGCCCTTACTGCTACTACTACTGCTCTTACTGCTACTGATGCTGCTAGTGCTACTGCTACTACTGTTGGTGCTACTACTGCTGCTACTACTGCTGCTGCTACTGCTACTGCTACAGCTACTGTTACTGCTCTTACTTCTACAGTTATTGCTGCTACTGATACTGCTGCTGCTGCTGCTGCTATTCCTGCTGCTACTACTATTGCTACTACTACTGCTACTCCTACTGCTACTACAACTCCTTCTGCTGCTACTATTGCTGCTCCTGCTACTTCTACTGCTACTGCTCTTACTGCTACTGCTATCTCTACTGCTCTTACTGCTACTCCCACTGCTCTTACTGCTACTGCTGCTGCTGCTACTTCTACTGCTACTGCTCTTACTGCTACTGCTATCTCTACTGCTCTTACTGCTACTCCTACTGCTCTTACTGCTACTGCTGCTGCTGCTACTACTGCTGCAACTACTACTACTGCTACTGCTACTACTGCTACTGCTACTGCAACTGCTACTGCTACTGCTACTGCTACTGTTACTACTGTTACTTCTACTGCTACTGCTACTGCTGTTGCTACTACTACTGCTGCTACTCCTGCTTCTACTACTTCTGCTGCTACTACTGCTGCTACTACTGCTGCTGCTACTACTGCTACTGTTAATACAACTACTGCTACTGCTACTGCTACTGCTACTACTGCTGCTGCTACTACTACTGCTACTACTGCTGCTGCTACTACTACTGCTACTACTGTTGCTGCTACTACTACTGCTACTGCTACTACTGCTGCTGCTACTACTGCTACTGCTAC
>OY970822.1:90133499-90163499 GCA_963853835.1 Calendula officinalis | reverse complement strand
CTGCTACTCCTATTGCTACAGTTACTGCTATTGCTCTTACTGCTACTCCTACTGCTACTGCTCTTATTGCTAGTGCTACTGATACTGTTACTGTTGTTGCTGCTGATGCTGCTGGTGGTGCTACTCCTGCTGCTACTACTGCTGCTGATACTACTGCTACTGCTACTGCTACTACTTCTGCTGCTACTACTGCTGCTACTCCTGCTGCTACTACTGCTGCTGATACTACTGCTACTGCTACTGCTACTACTTCTGCTGCTACTGCTGCTGCTGATACTGCAGCTACTACTGCTGCTGATACTGCTGCTACTGCTACTGCTACTGCTACTACTGGTTCTCCTACTACTAATACTGCTCTAACTGCTACAGCTACAGCTACTGCTCTTACTGCTACTACTGTTGTTACTTCTGCTGCTACTGTTACTGCTCTTACTGCTACTGCTACTGGTACTGCTACTACTGGTGCTGCTACTACTGGTGCTGCTACTACTGGTGCTGCTACTACTGCTGATGCTACTACTGCTACTGCTACACCTGCTGCTGCTACTACTGCTGCTGCTACTATTACTGCTGTTGATCCTGCTACTGCTACTGCTCTTACTGCTACTGCTACTGCTACTACTCTTACTGCTAGTGCTACTGTTATTGCTACTGCTACTCCTATTGCTACAGTTACTGCTATTGCTCTTACTGCTACTCATACTGCTACTGCTCTTATTGCTAGTGCTACTGATACTGTTACTGTTGTTGCTGCTGATGCTGCTGGTGGTGCTACTGCTACTGCTCTTACTGCTACTACTACTGCTCTTACTGCTACTGCTGCTGCTAGTGCTAGTGCTACTGCTACTACTGTTGTTGCTACTACTGCTGCTGCTACTACTGCTACTGCTGCTGCTACTGCTGCTGCTGCTGCTACTGCTACTGCAACTGCTACAGCTACTGTTACTTCTCTTACTTCTACTGCTATTGCTGCTACTGCTACTGCTGTTGCTGCTACTGCTGCTGCTACTACTGTTGCTACTACTACTGCTACTGCTACTCCTGCTGCTGCTACTACTACTGCTGCTACTGCTGCTGCTGCTGCTACTCCTGCTGCTGCTACTCCTGCTGCTACTACTGCTGCTAGTACTGCTGCTGCTACTGCTGCTACTACTACTGCTACTGCTACTGCTATTGCTACTGCTATTGCTACTGCTACTGCTACTCCTTCTGCTGCTACTACTGCTGCTGCTCCTGCTACTGCTACTGCTACTGCTACTTCTACTGCTACTGCTCTTACTGCTACTGCTACATCTACTGCTCTTACTGCTACTGCTACTGCTCTTACCGCTACTGCTGCTGCTACTGCTACTGCTACTACTACTACTGGTGCTGCTACTACTGGTGTTGCTTCTACTGCTGATGCTACTACTGCTGCTGCTACTACAGCGGTTGCTACTACTGCTGCTGCTGCTACTACTGCTGCTGCTACTACTGCTGCTGCTGCTACTGCTACTGCTACTTCAACTGCTACTACATTTGTTACTGCTATTGCTACTGCTCTTACTGCTACTGCTACTGCTACTGCTACAGGTATTGCTACAGCTACTGCTACTACTACTGCTCTTACTGCTACTGCTCCAGCTAGTGCTACTGCTACTGCTACTGCTACTGCTCTTATTGCTACTGCTACTGGTCTTACTGCTACTACAGCTGCTACTGCTACTGCTGCTTCTACTGCTACTGATGCTGCTACTTCTATTGCTAATGCTACTGCTACTGCTACTGCTCTTACTTCTACTGCTACTGCTGCTACTTCTACTGCTACCGCTACTGCTGCTGCTGCTACTGCTACTGTTACAGCTACTGTTACTGCTCTTACTTCTACTGCTACTGCTGCTACTGCCACTGCTACTGCTACTGCTGCTGCTTCTACTGATGCTACAGCTACTGCTACAACTACTGTTACTGCGATTACTTCTACTGCTACTGCTACTACTGCTACTGCAACTGCTACTGCAACTACTACTACTGCTGATGCTATTGTTGCTGCTGCTACTGCTGCCACTCCTACTGCTGCTACTCCTGCTGCTACTACTGCTGCTGATACTACTGATACTGCTACCGCTACTGCTACTACTTCTGCCGCTACTACTGCTGCTGCTACCACTGCTACTGCTACTACTGCTTCTCCTACTACTAATACTGCTCTAACTGCTACTGCTACTGCTCTTACTGCTACTGCTGCTGTTACTGCTGCTGCTACTGCTACTGCTCTTACTGCTACTGCTACTGGTACTGCTACTACTGGTGCTACTACTACTGGTGCTGCTACTACTGCTGATGCTACTACTGCTGCTGCTACTATTGTTGCTGTTGATCCTGCTACTGCTACTGCTCTTACTGCTACTGCTACTGCTACTGCTACTGCTCTTACTGCTAGTTCTAATGTTATTGCTATTGCTACTCCTACTGCTACAGTTACTGCTATTGCTCTTACTGCAACTGCTCTTACTGCTAATGCTACTGATACTGTTACTGTTGTTGCTACTGATGCTGCTGGTGGTGCTACTGCTACTGCTACTACTGCTGCTGCTACTACTGCTGCTGCTACTACTGCTGCTGCTGCTACTGTTGCTGCTGCTGCTATTTCTATTGCAACTGCTACTACTACTGTTACTGCTATTGCTACTGCTCTTACTGCTACTGCTACTGCTACAGCTACTGTTACTGCTCTTACTTCTACTGCTACTGCTACTGCTGCTGCTACTACTACTGCTGCTACTGCTACTGCTTCTACTCCTGCTGCTGCTACTCCTGCTGCTACTACTGTTGCTGCTACTGCTGCTGTTACTGCTGCTGCTACTGCTACTGCTCTTACTGCTACTGCTGCTGGTACTGCTACTACTGGTGCTGCTACTACTAGTGCTGCTACTACTGCTGATGCTACTACTGCTGCTGCTACTATTGTTGCTGTTGATCCTGCAACTGCTACTGCTCTTACTGCTACTGCTACTGCTACTGCTCTTACTGCTAGTTCTAATGTTATTGCTATTGCTACTCCTACTGCTACAGTTACTGCTATTGCTCTTACTGCAACTGCTCTTACTGCTAGTGCTACTGATACTGTTACTGTTGTTGCTACTGATGCTGCTGGTGGTGCTACTGCTACTGCTACTACTGCTGCTGCTACTACTGCTGCTGCTACTACTGCTGCTGCTGCTACTGTTGCTGCTGCTGCTATTGCTACTGCAACTGCTACTACTACTGTTACTGCTATTGCTACTGCTCTTACTGCTACTGCTACTGCTACAGCTACTGTTACTGCTCTTACTTCTACTGCTACTGCTACTGCTGCTGCTACTACTACTGCTGCTACTGCTACTGCTTCTACTCCTGCTGCTGCTACTCCTGCTGCTACTACTGTTGCTGCTACTGCTGCTGTTACTGCTGCTGCTACTGCTACTGCTCTTACTGCTACTGCTACTGGTACTGCTACTACTGGTGCTGCTACTACTGGTGCTGCTACTACTGCTGATGCTACTACTGCTGCTGCTACTATTGTTGCTGTTGATCCTGCTACTGCTACTGCTCTTACTGCTACTGCTACTGCTACTGCTCTTACTGCTAGTTCTAATGTTATTGCTATTGCTACTCCTACTGCTACAGTTACTGCTATTGCTCTTACTGCAACTGCTCTTACTGCTAGTGCTACTGATACTGTTACTGTTGTTGCTACTGATGCTGCTTGTGGTGCTACTGCTACTGCTGCTGCTACTACTGCTGCTGCTACTACTGCTGCTGCTGCTACTGTTGCTGCTGCTGCTATTGCTACTGCAACTGCTACTACTACTGTTACTGCTATTGCTACTGCTCTTACTGCTACTGCTACTGCTACAGCTACTGTTACTGCTCTTACTTCTACTGCTACTGCTACTGCTGCTGCTACTACTACTGCTGCTACTGCTACTGCTTCTACTCCTGCTGCTGCTACTCCTGCTGCTACTACTGCTGCTGCTACTACTGCTACTGCCAGTGCTACTACTGCTTCTGCTACTGCTGCTGCTACTACTACTGCAACTACTCTTATTGATACTGTTACTGCTCTTACTGCTACTGCTGCTCCTACTTCTGCTGCTCCTGCTACTGCTACTGCTACTACTATTGCTACAGCTACTGCTACTGCTACTGCTCTTACTGCTACTACTACTGCTCTTACTGCTACTGCTACTGCTGCTCCTACTACTGCTGCTCCTGCTACTGCTACTGCTATTGCTACTGCTACTGCTACTTCTTTTACTTCTACTACTACTGCTCTTACTGCTACTGCTGCTAGTGCTACTGCTACTGCTACTACTGCCGGTGCTACTACTGCCGCTGCTACTACTACTGCTGCTACTACTGCTACTGCTACTACTACTGCTGCTGCTACTGCTACTACTGATACTGCTGCTGCTACTGGTACTGCAACTGCTACTGCTACAGCTACTATTACTGCTCTTACTTCTACTGCTACTGCTACAGCTACTGTTACTGCTGCTGCTGCTACTTCTACTGCTACTGCAACTGCAACTGCTACTGCTACTGCTACTGCTACTTCTACGATGATGCTGCTACTACTACTGTTGCTGTTGCAACTACTGGTGCTGCTACTCCTGCTGCTGCTACTTCTGCTGCTACAACTACTGCTTCTACAACTACTCCTGCTCCTATTGCTGCTGCTACTACTGCTATTTCTACTGTTACTACTACTACTGCTGCTGCTACTCCTGCTACTACTACTGTTGCTACTACTACTGCTACTGCTACTGCTACTCCTTCTGCTGCTACTACAGCTGCTGCTACTACTGCTGCTCCTGCTACTGCTACTTCTACTGCTACTGCTACTGCTACTGCTACTGTTACTGCTCTTACTTCTACTGCTACTGCTGCAACTGCTACTGCTGCTGCTACTACTACTGCTGCTACTCCTGCTGCTGCTACTCCTGCTGCTACTACTGCTGCTACTACTGTGGCTTCTACTCCTGCTGCTGCTACTACTGCTGCTGCTACTGCTGCTGCTGCTACTGCTACTGCAACTGCTACTACTACTGTTACTGCTATTGCTACTGCTCTTACTGCTACTGCTACTGCTACAGGTATTGCTACAGCTACTGCTACTGCTACTGCTCTTACTACTACTACTGCTCTTACTGCTACTGCTCCAGCTAGTGCTACAGCTACTGCTACTGCTACTGCTACTGCTACTGCTACTGCTACTGCTCTTACTGCTACTGCTACTGGTCTTACTGCTACTGCTGCTGCTACTGCTACTGCTGCTTCTATTGCTACTGATGCTGCTACTTCTACTGCTACTACTACTGTTACTGCTCTTACTTCTACTGCTACTGCTGCTACTGCTACTGTTACCGCTACTGCTGTTGCTGCTACTACTGCTGCTACTGCTACTGGTACAGCTGCTGTTACTGCTCTTACTTCTACTGCTACTGCCACTGCTACTGCTACTGCAGCTGCTACTACTGATGCAACTGCTACTGCTACAACTACTATTACTGTGATTACTTCTACTTCTACTGCTACTACTGCTACGGCTACTGCTATTGCAACTACTACTACTGGTGCTGCTACTGTTGCTGCTGCTACTGCTGCTACTCCTGCTGCTACTACTGCTGCTGATACTACTGCTACTACTTCTGCTGCTACTACTGCTGCTGCTACTACTGCTACTGCTACTACTGCTTCTCCTACTACTAATACTGCTCTAACTGCTACAGCTACAGCTACTGCTCTTACTGCTACTGCTGCTGTTACTTCTGCTGCTACTGCTACTGCTCTTACTGCTACTGGTACTGCTACTACTGGTGCTGCTACTACTGCTGATGCTACTACTGCTGCTGCTACTACTGCTGCTACTGTTGCTGCTGCTACTGCTGCTACTCCTGCTGCTGCTACTCCTGCTGCTACTGCTGCTGCTACTACTACTGATGCTACTGCTGCTGCTACTACTGCTGCTGCTGCTGCTACTCCTTCTGCTGCTACTACTGCTGCTCCTGCTACTGCTCTTACTGCTACTGCTACCTCTACTGCTCGTACTGCTACTGCTACTGCTCTTACTGCTACTGCTGCTGCTACTACTACTGCTACTGCTACTACTGGTGCTGCTACTACTGCTGATGCTACTACTGTTGCTACTACTGCTGCTGCTAATATTGCTACTGCTACTACTGCTACTGTTGCTGCTACTGCTACTGCTACTGCTATTGCAACTACTACTGCTACAGCTACTGTTACTGCTCTTACTTCTACTGCTATCGCTACTGCTGCTGCTACTACTACTGCTGCTACTGCTACTGCTGCTACTCCTGCTGCTGCTACTCCTGCTGCTACTACTGCTGCTACTGCTACTGCTGCTACTACTGCTACTGCTGCTACAACTACTGTTACTGCTACTGCTACTGCTACTACTGCTGCTTCTACTACTGTTGCTGCTAGTGCTACTGCTACTGCAACTGCTCTTAATGCTACTGCTACTGCTCTTACTGCTACTACTACTGCTGCTCCTACTACTGCTGCTGCTGCTGCTATTGCTACAGCTACTGCTACTGCTCTTACTGCTACTACTATTGCTCTTACTGCTACTGCTGCTGCTGCTCCTACTACTGATGCTCCTGCTACTGCTACAGCTACTGCTACTGCTATTGCTACAGCTACTGCTACTGCTCTTACTGCTACTACTACTGCTCTTAGTGCTATTGCTGCTGCTAGTGCTACTGCTACTACTGCTGCTGCTACAACTGCAGCTGCTACTACTACTGCTGCTGCTACTGTTACTACTGATACTGCTGCTGCTACTGGTACTGCAACTGCTACTGCTACAGCTACTGTTACTGCTCTTACTGCTACTGCTACAGCTACTGTTACTGCTGCTGCTGCTACTGCTCTTACTTCTACTGCTACTGCTACAGTTATTGTTACTGCTGCTGCTGCTACTGCTGCTACTGCTACTGCAACTGCTGCTGCTAATGCTCTTACTGCTACTGATACTGCTCTTACTGCTACTGATACTGCTGCTCCTACTACTGCTGCTCCTGCTACTGCTACAGCTACTGCTATTGCTACAGCTACTGCTACTACTCTTACTGCTACTACTACTGCTCTTACTGCTACTGCTGCTGCTAGTTCTAGTGCTACTGCTACTACTGTTGCTGCTACTACTGTTGCTGCTACTACTACTGCTGCTACTACTGCTACTGCTACTGCTACTACTGCTATTGCTGCTACTACTGCTGCTGCTACTGCTACTGCTACTGCTACTGCTACTATTACTGCTCTTACTTCTACTGCTACTGCTGCTACTGCTACTGCTGCTGCTACTGCTACTACTGCTACTGCTGCTGCTACTGCTGCTAAACCTACTGCTGCTACTCCTGCTGCTACTACTGCTGCTACTGATGCTGCTGCTGCTGCTACTGCTACTGCTACTGCTACTGCTACTCCTTCTGCTGCTACTACTGCTGCTGCTCCTGCTACTGCTACTGCTACTTCTAGTGCTACTGCTCTTACTGCTACTGCTACCTCTACTGCTCTTACTGCTACTACTGTTGCTGCTACTACTGTTGCTGCTACTACTGCTGCTGCTACTACTGCTGCTACTACTGATACTGCTACTGCTACTACTGCTATTGCTGCTACTACTGCTACTGCTACTGCTACTGCTACTGCTACTGCTACTGTTACTGCTCTTACTTCTACTGCTACTGCTGCTACTGCTACTGCTGCTGCTACTGCTACTGCTGCTACTGCTGCTGCTACTGCTGCTAAACCTATTGCTGCTACTCCTGCTGCTACTACTGCTGCTACTGCTGCTGCTGCTACTGCTGCTACTGCTACTGCTACTCCTTCTGCTGCTACTACTGTTGCTGCTCCTGCTACTGCTACTGCTACTTCTACTGCTACTGCTCTTACTGCTACTGCTACCTCTACTGCTATTACTGCTACTGCTACTGCTCTTACCGCTACTGCTGCTGCTACTGCTACTACTGGTGCTACTACTACTGGTGCTGCTTCTACTGCTGATGCTACTACTGCTGCTGCTACTACAGCTGTTGCTACTACTGCTGCTGCTACTACTCCGGCTTCTACTACTGCTGCTGCTACTACTGCTGCTGCTGCTACTGCTACTGCAACTGCTACTACTACTGTTACTGCTATTGCTACTGCTCTTACTGCTACTGCTACTGCTACTGCTACAGGTATTGCTACAGCTACTGCTACTGCTACTGCTCTTACTAGTACTACTACTACTGCTCTTACTGCTACTGCTCCAACTAGTGCTACTGCTACTGCTACTGCTCTTACTGCTACTACTACTGGTCTTACTGCTACTGCTGCTATTACTGCTACTGCTGCTTCTATTGCTACTGATGCTGCTACTTCTACTGCTACTGCTACTGCTACTGTTACTGCTCTTACTTCTACTGCTACTGCTGCAACTGCTACTGTTACCGCTACTGCTGCTGCTACAACTGCTGCTGCTACTGCTACTGCAACAGCTGCTGTTACTGCTCTTACTTCTACTGCTACTGCTGCTACTGCCACTGCTACTGCTACTGCAGCTGCTACTACTGATGCTACTGCTACTGCTACAACTACTATTACTGTGATAACTTCTACTGCTACTGCTACTACTGCTACTGCTACTGCTATTGCAACTACTACTACTGCTGCTGCTACTGTTGTTGCTGCTACTGCTGCTACTCCTACTGCTGCTACTCCTACTGCTACTACTGCTGCTGATACTACTGCTACTGCTACTACTTCTGCTGCTACTACTGCTGTTGCTACCACTGCTACTGCTACTACTGCTTCTCCTACTACTAATACTGCTCTAACTGCTACAGCTACAGCTACTGCTCTTACTGCTACTGCTGTTGTTACTTCTGCTGCTACTGTTACTGCTCTTACTCCTACTGGTACTGCTACTACTGGTGCTGCTACTACTGGTGCTGCTACTACTGCTGATGCTACTACTGCTACTACTGCTGCTGCTACTATTGCTGCTGTTGATCCTGCTACTGCTACTGCTCTTACTGCTATTGCTACTTCTCTTACTGCTAGTGCTACTGTTATTGCTACTGCTACTCCTATTGCTACAGTTACTGCTATTGCTCTTACTGCTACTCCTACTGCTACTGCTCTTATTGCTAGTGCTACTGATACTGTTACTGTTGTTGCTGCTGATGCTGCTGGTGGTGCTACTCCTGCTGCTACTACTGCTGCTGATACTACTGCTACTGCTACTGCTACTACTTCTGCTGCTACTACTGCTGCTACTCCTGCTGCTACTACTGCTGCTGATACTACTGCTACTGCTACTGCTACTACTTCTGCTGCTACTGCTGCTGCTGATACTGCTGCTACTACTGCTGCTGATACTGCTGCTACTGCTACTGCTACTGCTACTACTGGTTCTCCTACTACTAATACTGCTCTAACTGCTACAGCTACAGCTACTGCTCTTACTGCTACTACTGTTGTTACTTCTGCTGCTACTGTTACTGCTCTTACTGCTACTGCTACTGGTACTGCTACTACTGGTGCTGCTACTACTGGTGCTGCTACTACTGGTGCTGCTACTACTGCTGATGCTACTACTGCTACTGCTACACCTGCTGCTGCTACTACTGCTGCTGCTACTATTACTGCTGTTGATCCTGCTACTGCTACTGCTCTTACTGCTACTGCTACTGCTACTACTCTTACTGCTAGTGCTACTGTTATTGCTACTGCTACTCCTATTGCTACAGTTACTGCTATTGCTCTTACTGCTACTCATACTGCTACTGCTCTTATTGCTAGTGCTACTGATACTGTTACTGTTGTTGCTGCTGATGCTGCTGGTGGTGCTACTGCTACTGCTCTTACTGCTACTACTACTGCTCTTACTGCTACTGCTGCTGCTAGTGCTAGTGCTACTGCTACTACTGTTGTTGCTACTACTGCTGCTGCTACTACTGCTACTGCTGCTGCTACTGCTGCTGCTGCTGCTACTGCTACTGCAACTGCTACAGCTACTGTTACTTCTCTTACTTCTACTGCTATTGCTGCTACTGCTACTGCTGTTGCTGCTACTGCTGCTGCTACTACTGTTGCTACTACTACTGCTACTGCTACTCCTGCTGCTGCTACTACTACTGCTGCTACTGCTGCTGCTGCTGCTACTCCTGCTGCTGCTACTCCTGCTGCTACTACTGCTGCTAGTACTGCTGCTGCTACTGCTGCTACTACTACTGCTACTGCTACTGCTATTGCTACTGCTATTGCTACTGCTACTGCTACTCCTTCTGCTGCTACTACTGCTGCTGCTCCTGCTACTGCTACTGCTACTGCTACTTCTACTGCTACTGCTCTTACTGCTACTGCTACATCTACTGCTCTTACTGCTACTGCTACTGCTCTTACCGCTACTGCTGCTGCTACTGCTACTGCTACTACTACTACTGGTGCTGCTACTACTGGTGTTGCTTCTACTGCTGATGCTACTACTGCTGCTGCTACTACAGCGGTTGCTACTACTGCTGCTGCTGCTACTACTGCTGCTGCTACTACTGCTGCTGCTGCTACTGCTACTGCTACTTCAACTGCTACTACATTTGTTACTGCTATTGCTACTGCTCTTACTGCTACTGCTACTGCTACTGCTACAGGTATTGCTACAGCTACTGCTACTACTACTGCTCTTACTGCTACTGCTCCAGCTAGTGCTACTGCTACTGCTACTGCTACTGCTCTTATTGCTACTGCTACTGGTCTTACTGCTACTACAGCTGCTACTGCTACTGCTGCTTCTACTGCTACTGATGCTGCTACTTCTATTGCTAATGCTACTGCTACTGCTCTTACTTCTACTGCTACTGCTGCTACTTCTACTGCTACCGCTACTGCTGCTGCTGCTACTGCTACTGCTACAGCTACTGTTACTGCTCTTACTTCTACTGCTACTGCTGCTACTGCCACTGCTACTGCTACTGCTGCTGCTTCTACTGATGCTACAGCTACTGCTACAACTACTGTTACTGCGATTACTTCTACTGCTACTGCTACTGCAACTGCTACTGCAACTACTACTACTGCTGATGCTATTGTTGCTGCTGCTACTGCTGCCACTCCTACTGCTGCTACTCCTGCTGCTACTACTGCTGCTGATACTACTGCTACTGCTACCGCTACTGCTACTACTTCTGCCGCTACTACTGCTGCTGCTACCACTGCTACTGCTACTACTGCTTCTCCTACTACTAATACTGCTCTAACTGCTACTGCTACTGCTCTTACTGCTACTGCTGCTGTTACTGCTGCTGCTACTGCTACTGCTCTTACTGCTACTGCTACTGGTACTGCTACTACTGGTGCTACTACTACTGGTGCTGCTACTACTGCTGATGCTACTACTGCTGCTGCTACTATTGTTGCTGTTGATCCTGCTACTGCTACTGCTCTTACTGCTACTGCTACTGCTACTGCTACTGCTCTTACTGCTAGTTCTAATGTTATTGCTATTGCTACTCCTACTGCTACAGTTACTGCTATTGCTCTTACTGCAACTGCTCTTACTGCTAATGCTACTGATACTGTTACTGTTGTTGCTACTGATGCTGCTGGTGGTGCTACTGCTACTGCTACTACTGCTGCTGCTACTACTGCTGCTGCTACTACTGCTGCTGCTGCTACTGTTGCTGCTGCTGCTATTTCTACTGCAACTGCTACTACTACTGTTACTGCTATTGCTACTGCTCTTACTGCTACTGCTACTGCTACAGCTACTGTTACTGCTCTTACTTCTACTGCTACTGCTACTGCTGCTGCTACTACTACTGCTGCTACTGCTACTGCTTCTACTCCTGCTGCTGCTACTCCTGCTGCTACTACTGTTGCTGCTACTGCTGCTGTTACTGCTGCTGCTACTGCTACTGCTCTTACTGCTACTGGTACTGCTACTACTGGTGCTGCTACTACTAGTGCTGCTACTACTGCTGATGCTACTACTGCTGCTGCTACTATTGTTGCTGTTGATCCTGCAACTGCTACTGCTCTTACTGCTACTGCTACTGCTACTGCTCTTACTGCTAGTTCTAATGTTATTGCTATTGCTACTCCTACTGCTACAGTTACTGCTATTGCTCTTACTGCAACTGCTCTTACTGCTAGTGCTACTGATACTGTTACTGTTGTTGCTACTGATGCTGCTGGTGGTGCTACTGCTACTGCTACTACTGCTGCTGCTACTACTGCTGCTGCTACTACTGCTGCTGCTGCTACTGTTGCTGCTGCTGCTATTGCTACTGCAACTGCTACTACTACTGTTACTGCTATTGCTACTGCTCTTACTGCTACTGCTACTGCTACAGCTACTGTTACTGCTCTTACTTCTACTGCTACTGCTACTGCTGCTGCTACTACTACTGCTGCTACTGCTACTGCTTCTACTCCTGCTGCTGCTACTCCTGCTGCTACTACTGTTGCTGCTACTGCTGCTGTTACTGCTGCTGCTACTGCTACTGCTCTTACTGCTACTGCTACTGGTACTGCTACTACTGGTGCTGCTACTACTGGTGCTGCTACTACTGCTGATGCTACTACTGCTGCTGCTACTATTGTTGCTGTTGATCCTGCTACTGCTACTGCTCTTACTGCTACTGCTACTACTACTGCTCTTACTGCTAGTTCTAATGTTATTGCTATTGCTACTCCTACTGCTACAGTTACTGCTATTGCTCTTACTGCAACTGCTCTTACTGCTAGTGCTACTGATACTGTTACTGTTGTTGCTACTGATGCTGCTGGTGGTGCTACTGCTACTGCTGCTGCTACTACTGCTGCTGCTACTACTGCTGCTGCTGCTACTGTTGCTGCTGCTGCTATTGCTACTGCAACTGCTACTACTACTGTTACTGCTCTTACTGCTACTGCTACTGCTACAGCTACTGTTACTGCTCTTACTTCTACTGCTACTGCTACTGCTGCTGCTACTACTACTGCTGCTACTGCTACTGCTTCTACTCCTGCTGCTGCTACTCCTGCTGCTACTACTGCTGCTGCTACTACTGCTACTGTTGCTACAACTACTGCTACTGCCACTGCTACTACTGCTGCTGCTACTGCTGCTGCTACTACTACTGCAACTACTCTTATTGATACTGTTACTGCTCTTACTGCTACTGCTGCTCCTACTTCTGCTGCTCCTGCTACTGCTACTGCTACTACTATTGCTACAGCTACTGCTACTGCTACTGCTCTTACTGCTACTACTACTGCTCTTACTGCTACTGCTACTGCTGCTCCTACTACTGCTGCTCCTGCTACTGCTACTGCTATTGCTACTGCTACTGCTACTTCTTTTACTTCTACTACTACTGCTCTTACTGCTACTGCTGCTAGTGCTACTGCTACTGCTACTACTGCCGGTGCTACTACTGCCGCTGCTACTACTACTGCTGCTACTACTGCTACTGCTACTACTACTGCTGCTGCTACTGCTACTACTGATACTGCTGCTGCTACTGGTACTGCAACTGCTACTGCTACAGCTACTATTACTGCTCTTACTTCTACTGCTACTGCTACAGCTACTGTTACTGCTGCTGCTGCTACTTCTACTGCTACTGCAACTGCAACTGCTACTGCTACTGCTACTTCTACGATGATGCTGCTACTACTACTGTTGCTGTTGCAACTACTGGTGCTGCTACTCCTGCTGCTGCTACTTCTGCTGCTACAACTACTGCTTCTACAACTACTCCTGCTCCTATTGCTGCTGCTACTACTGCTATTTCTACTGTTACTACTACTACTGCTGCTGCTACTCCTGCTACTACTACTGTTGCTACTACTACTGCTACTGCTACTGCTACTCCTTCTGCTGCTACTACAGCTGCTGCTACTACTGCTGCTCCTGCTACTGCTACTTCTACTGCTACTGCTACTGCTACTGCTACTGTTACTGCTCTTACTTCTACTGCTACTGCTGCAACTGCTACTGCTGCTGCTACTACTACTGCTGCTACTCCTGCTGCTGCTACTCCTGCTGCTACTACTGCTGCTACTACTGCGGCTTCTACTCCTGCTGCTGCTACTACTGCTGCTGCTACTGCTGCTGCTGCTACTGCTACTGCAACTGCTACTACTACTGTTACTGCTATTGCTACTGCTCTTACTGCTACTGCTACTGCTACAGGTATTGCTACAGCTACTGCTACTGCTACTGCTCTTACTACTACTACTGCTCTTACTGCTACTGCTCCAGCTAGTGCTACAGCTACTGCTACTGCTACTGCTACTGCTACTGCTACTGCTACTGCTACTGCTCTTACTGCTACTGCTACTGGTCTTACTGCTACTGCTGCTGCTACTGCTACTGCTGCTTCTATTGCTACTGATGCTGCTACTTCTACTGCTACTACTACTGTTACTGCTCTTACTTCTACTGCTACTGCTGCTACTGCTACTGTTACCGCTACTGCTGTTGCTGCTACTACTGCTGCTACTGCTACTGGTACAGCTGCTGTTACTGCTCTTACTTCTACTGCTACTGCCACTGCTACTGCTACTGCAGCTGCTACTACTGATGCAACTGCTACTGCTACAACTACTATTACTGTGATTACTTCTACTGCTACTGCTACTACTGCTACTGCTACTGCTATTGCAACTACTATTACTGCTGCTGCTACTGTTGCTGCTGCTACTGCTGCTACTCCTACTGCTGCTACTCCTGCTGCTACTACTGCTGCTGATACTACTGCTACTGCTACTGCTATTACTTCTGCTGCTACTGCTGCTGCTGATACTGCTGCTACTACTGCTGCTGATACTGCTGCTACTGCTACTGCTACTGCTACTACTGGTTCTCCTACTACTAATACTGCTCTAACTGCTACAGCTACAGCTACTGCTCTTACTGCTACTACTGTTGTTACTTCTGCTGCTACTGTTACTGCTCTTACTGCTACTGCTACTGGTACTGCTACTACTGGTGCTGCTACTACTGGTGCTGCTACTACTGGTGCTGCTACTACTGCTGATGCTACTACTGCTACTGCTACACCTGCTGCTGCTACTACTGCTGCTGCTACTATTACTGCTGTTGATCCTGCTACTGCTACTGCTCTTACTGCTACTGCTACTGCTACTACTCTTACTGCTAGTGCTACTGTTATTGCTACTGCTACTCCTATTGCTACAGTTACTGCTATTGCTCTTACTGCTACTCATACTGCTACTGCTCTTATTGCTAGTGCTACTGATACTGTTACTGTTGTTGCTGCTGATGCTGCTGGTGGTGCTACTGCTACTGCTCTTACTGCTACTACTACTGCTCTTACTGCTACTGCTGCTGCTAGTGCTAGTGCTACTGCTACTACTGTTGTTGCTACTACTGCTGCTGCTACTACTGCTACTGCTGCTGCTACTGCTGCTGCTGCCGCTACTGCTACTGCAACTGCTACAGCTACTGTTACTTCTCTTACTTCTACTGCTATTGCTGCTACTGCTACTGCTGTTGCTGCTACTGCTGCTGCTACTACTGTTGCTACTACTACTGCTACTGCTACTCCTGCTGCTGCTACTACTACTGCTGCTACTGCTGCTGCTGCTGCTACTCCTGCTGCTGCTACTCCTGCTGCTACTACTGCTGCTAGTACTGCTGCTGCTACTGCTGCTACTACTACTGCTACTGCTACTGCTATTGCTACTGCTATTGCTACTGCTACTGCTACTCCTTCTGCTGCTACTACTGCTGCTGCTGCTGCTACTGCTACTTCTACTGCTACTGCTCTTACTGCTACTGCTACCTCTACTGCTCATACTGCTACTGCTACTGCTCTTACCGCTACTGCTGCTGCTACTGCTACTGCTACTACTACTACTGGTGCTGCTACTACTGGTGTTGCTTCTACTGCTGATGCTACTACTGCTGCTGCTACTACAGCGGTTGCTACTACTGCTGCTGCTGCTACTACTGCTGCTGCTACTACTGCTGCTGCTGCTACTGCTACTGCTACTTCAACTGCTACTACATTTGTTACTGCTATTGCTACTGCTCTTACTGCTACTGCTACTGCTACTGCTACAGGTATTGCTACAGCTACTGCTACTACTACTGCTCTTACTGCTACTGCTCCAGCTAGTGCTACTGCTACTGCTACTGCTACTGCTCTTATTGCTACTGCTACTGGTCTTACTGCTACTACAGCTGCTACTGCTACTGCTGCTTCTACTGCTACTGATGCTGCTACTTCTATTGCTAATGCTACTGCTACTGCTACTGCTCTTACTTCTACTGCTACTGCTGCTACTTCTACTGCTACCGCTACTGCTGCTGCTGCTACTGCTACTGCTACAGCTACTGTTACTGCTCTTACTTCTACTGCTACTGCTGCTACTGCCACTGCTACTGCTACTGCTGCTGCTTCTACTGATGCTACAGCTACTGCTACAACTACTGTTACTGCGATTACTTCTACTGCTACTGCTACTACTGCTACTGCAACTGCTACTGCAACTACTACTACTGCTGATGCTATTGTTGCTGCTGCTACTGCTGCCACTCCTACTGCTGCTACTCCTGCTGCTACTACTGCTGCTGATACTACTGCTACTGCTACCGCTACTGCTACTACTTCTGCCGCTACTACTGCTGCTGCTACCACTGCTACTGCTACTACTGCTTCTCCTACTACTAATACTGCTCTAACTGCTACTGCTACTGCTCTTACTGCTACTGCTGCTGTTACTGCTGCTGCTACTGCTACTGCTCTTACTGCTACTGCTACTGGTACTGCTACTACTGGTGCTACTACTACTGGTGCTGCTACTACTGCTGATGCTACTACTGCTGCTGCTACTATTGTTGCTGTTGATCCTGCTACTGCTACTGCTCTTACTGCTACTGCTACTGCTACTGCTCTTACTGCTAGTTCTAATGTTATTGCTATTGCTACTCCTACTGCTACAGTTACTGCTATTGCTCTTACTGCAACTGCTCTTACTGCTAATGCTACTGATACTGTTACTGTTGTTGCTACTGATGCTGCTGGTGGTGCTACTGCTACTGCTACTACTGCTGCTGCTACTACTGCTGCTGCTACTACTGCTGCTGCTGCTACTGTTGCTGCTGCTGCTATTGCTACTGCAACTGCTACTACTACTGTTACTGCTATTGCTACTGCTCTTACTGCTACTGCTACTGCTACAGCTACTGTTACTGCTCTTACTTCTACTGCTACTGCTACTGCTGCTGCTACTACTACTGCTGCTACTGCTACTGCTTCTACTCCTGCTGCTGCTACTCCTGCTGCTACTACTGTTGCTGCTACTGCTGCTGTTACTGCTGCTGCTACTGCTACTGCTCTTACTGCTACTGCTACTGGTACTGCTACTACTGGTGCTGCTACTACTAGTGCTGCTACTACTGCTGATGCTACTACTGCTGCTGCTACTATTGTTGCTGTTGATCCTGCAACTGCTACTGCTCTTACTGCTACTGCTACTGCTACTGCTCTTACTGCTAGTTCTAATGTTATTGCTATTGCTACTCCTACTGCTACAGTTACTGCTATTGCTCTTACTGCAACTGCTCTTACTGCTAGTGCTACTGATACTGTTACTGTTGTTGCTACTGATGCTGCTGGTGGTGCTACTGCTACTGCTACTACTGCTGCTGCTACTACTGCTGCTGCTACTACTGCTGCTGCTGCTACTGTTGCTGCTGCTGCTATTGCTACTGCAACTGCTACTACTACTGTTACTGCTATTGCTACTGCTCTTACTGCTACTGCTACTGCTACAGCTACTGTTACTGCTCTTACTTCTACTTCTACTGCTACTGCTGCTGCTACTACTACTGCTGCTACTGCTACTGCTTCTACTCCTGCTGCTGCTACTCCTGCTGCTACTACTGTTGCTGCTACTGCTGCTGTTACTGCTGCTGCTACTGCTACTGCTCTTACTGCTACTGCTACTGGTACTGCTACTACTGGTGCTGCTACTACTGGTGCTGCTACTACTGCTGATGCTACTACTGCTGCTGCTACTATTGTTGCTGTTGATCCTGCTACTGCTACTGCTCTTACTGCTACTGCTACTGCTACTGCTCTTACTGCTAGTTCTAATGTTATTGCTATTGCTACTCCTACTGCTACAGTTACTGCTATTGCTCTTACTGCAACTGCTCTTACTGCTAGTGCTACTGATACTGTTACTGTTGTTGCTACTGATGCTGCTGGTGGTGCTAGTGCTACTGCTACTACTGCTGCTGCTACTACTGCTGCTGCTACTACTGCTGCTGCTGCTACTGTTGCTGCTGCTGCTATTGCTACTGCAACTGCTACTACTACTGTTACTGCTATTGCTACTGCTCTTACTGCTACTGCTACTGCTACAGCTACTGTTACTGCTCTTACTTCTACTGCTACTGCTACTGCTGCTGCTACTACTACTGCTGCTACTGCTACTGCTTCTACTCCTGCTGCTACTCCTGCTGCTACTACTGCTGCTGCTACTACTGCTACTGTTGCTACAACTACTGCTACTGCCACTGCTACTACTGCTGCTGCTACTGCTGCTGCTACTACTACTGCAACTACTCTTATTGATACTGTTACTGCTCTTACTGCTACTGCTGCTCCTACTTCTGCTGCTCCTGCTACTGCTACTGCTACTACTATTGCTACAGCTACTGCTACTGCTACTGCTCTTACTGCTACTACTACTGCTCTTACTGCTACTGCTACTGCTGCTCCTACTACTGCTGCTCCTGCTACTGCTACTGCTATTGCTACTGCTACTGCTACTTCTTTTACTTCTACTACTACTGCTCTTACTGCTACTGCTGCTAGTGCTACTGCTACTGCTACTACTGCCGGTGCTACTACTGCCGCTGCTACTACTACTGCTGCTACTACTGCTACTGCTACTACTACTGCTGCTGCTACTGCTACTACTGATACTGCTGCTGCTACTGGTACTGCAACTGCTACTGCTACAGCTACTATTACTGCTCTTACTTCTACTGCTACTGCTACAGCTACTGTTACTGCTGCTGCTGCTACTTCTACTGCTACTGCAACTGCAACTGCTACTGCTACTGCTACTTCTACGATGATGCTGCTACTACTACTGTTGCTGTTGCAACTACTGGTGCTGCTACTCCTGCTGCTGCTACTTCTGCTGCTACAACTACTGCTTCTACAACTACTCCTGCTCCTATTGCTGCTGCTACTACTGCTATTTCTACTGTTACTACTACTACTGCTGCTGCTTCTACTGCTACTGCTACTGCTACTGTTGCTGTTGCTACTGCTGCTGCTACTGCTACTGCTAAAGGTATTGTTACAACTATTGCTACTGCTACTGCTCTTACTGCTACTGCTCCTGCTAGTGCTACTGCTAGTGCTACTGCTACTGCAACTGCTCTTACTGCTACCTCTGCTGCTACTGCTACGGCTGCTTCTACTGCTACTGATGCTGCTACTTCTACTGCTACTGATGCTGCTACTTCTACTGCTACTGCTACTGCAACTGTTACTGCTCTTACTTCTACTGCTACTGATGCTACTGCTACTTCTACCGCTACTGCTGCTACTACTACTGCTGCTACTGCAACTGCTACAGCTACTGTTACTTCTCTTACTTCTACTACTACTGCTGCTACTGCCACTGCTACTGCTACAGCTACTACTGATGCTACCGCTACTGCTACAACTACTGTTACTGCGATTACTTCTACTCAAGGTTCTAAAAGGCGCGCCATGGCGGCGCCAAGGCGTGAGGCGCGGCGTCGACGTTATGAAACAGACCATGGCGTCTAGGCTAGGCGTGGCGTGAGATAAGGTGTGATAAGGCGCGATAAGGCGCGCCTTATGGCGAGTTTTCTTGAAGGCGGCTGTGAAAGATAATTTTTTTTTAAAAAAAAATGACAAATTATATAATTATAAATTTAGATGTAATATTTTTTTATGAGCTTTATATATGAATTGTTATATAAATCAATAGATCTATATAATTTTTTTAATTTAATATACGTATATATATAAATTACTAGCTACAAAACCCGCCCGATGGGCGGGTATGCTGTAAATTTTAGTATGTAGAAAAATGTCCAAAAACTTTATATATTTCTAAATGACATAATAATCGATAGATCTGATGATGATTTTGTACAAAAAAACGGTAAATGAAGAAATGTTACACGGGCATTTAATTAAATGAAGAATCCAGCTTTTTATGCCGTAATCCGTAATATATGAAGTCTGGTTCCGTTGCACAATCCAGCTTTTTATGCCGTAATCATAGAATGTCGGTTTTATGGAAATTATATTGAGTCGTGTATCACTTCTGAATAAATACGATTGAGTCGCTGATTGATCTTTTTAATATTTATTTGTTTCCTTGTATGTAGGATCTTTTAAATAGTTATTTATTTGTTTCCTTGTATGTAGGAAGCCGAATATGGAGCATATGAATGTAGACCGTAAGCCGTACTAGATTCGTTTGCCGTATATGGAGCGTATGAATGTAGACCGTAAGCTGTACCAGATTCGTTTGTATTAGTGCAAATGACGTGGACCAATTAGGGAATTCCAAGTGGCATTATGGACGAATAGGAATGCTTGGAATTGCCATGGTGTCAAACCCTCTTCAAATTTAGGCCTCATATATAGGGTAGGATATAAAAAATTTGTCGCCTTAAATCACGCTTTGAAAAACGCCATGACCCGCCATGGCTCGCCTTGGCTGAGGCTTGATGATGCCGCCACGCCACGCCTTACGCTTTCTAGAACCTTGCTTCTACTGCTACTGTTACTACTGCTACTGCTACTGCAACTACTACTACTGTTGCGGCTGCTACTGTTGCTACTCCTACTGCTGCTACTCCTGCTGCTACTACTGCTACTGCTACCGCTACTGCTACTACTTCTGCTGCTACTACTGCTTCTCCTGCTACTTCTACTGCTCTAACTGCTACTGCTACTGCTCTTAATGCTACTGCTGCTGTTACTGCTGCTGCAACTGCTACTGCTCTAACTGCTACTGCTGCTGTTACTACTGCTGCTACTGGTACGGCTACTACTGGTGCTGCTACTACTGCTGCTGCTACTACTGCTGCTGCTACAACTGCTGCTGCTACTACTGTTGCTGTTACTATTGATGTTGTTGATCCTGCTACTGCTACTACTCTTACTGCTACTGTTACTGCTACTGCTACTGCTCTTACTGCTAGTCCTACTGTTATTGCTGCTGCTACTCCTACTGCTACAGCTACTGCTATTGCTCTTACTGCTACTCCTACTACTACTGCTCTTACTGCTAGTGCTACTGATACTGCTACTGTTGTTGCTGCTGATCCTGCTGGTGGTGCTACTGCTACTGCTACTGCTACTTCTACGCTGATGCTGCTGCTGCTAATGTTGCTGCTGCAACTACTGTTGCTGCTGCTCCTGCTGCTACTCCTGCTGCTACAACTACTGCTGTTACAACTACTGTTGTTCCTTCTGATGCTGCTACTACTGCTACTGCTACTGCTACTACTACTGCTACTGCTACGGCTACTGCTACTGCTGCTGCTGCTACTGCTACTGGTGCTACTGCTACTGCTACTGCTACTGCTCCTACTTCTGCTGCTACTACTGCTGCTACTACTACTACTGCTCTTACTACTGTTGCTGCTACTACTGCTGTTGTTACTACTGCTGCTACTACTGCTACTGCTACTGCTACTACCGCTATTGCTGCTACTACTGCTACTGCTACTGTTACTGTTACTGCTCTTATTTCTACTGCTACTGCTGCTACTGCTACTGCTGCTGCTACTACTACTGCTGCTACTGCTGCTGCTACTGCTGCTAAACCTACTGCTGCTACTCCTGCTGCTACTACTGCTGCTACTACTGCTACTGCTACTACTACTGCTACTGCTACTGCTACTGCTAGTGCTACTGCTACTCCTTCTGCTGCTACTACTGCTGCTGCTCCTGCTACTACAACTGCTACTTCAACTGCTACTGCTCTTACTGCAACTGCTACCTCTACTGCTCTTACCGCTACTGCTGCTGCTACTGCTACTACTGGTGCTGCTACTACCGGTGCTGCTTCTACTGCTGATGCTACTACCGCTGCTACTACTACAGATGTTGCTACTACTCATGCTGCTACTACTGCTGCTACTACTACTGCTGCTGCTACTACTGCTGCTACTACTACTGCTGCTGCTGCTGCTACTGCTACTGCAACTGCTACTACTACTGTTACTGCTATTGCTACTGCTCTTACTGCTACTGCTACAGCTACTGTTACTGCTCTTACTTCTACTGCTACGGCTACTGCTGCTACTACTACTACTGCTACTGCTACTGCTTCTACTCCTGCTGCTGCTACTCCTGCTGCTACTACTGCTGCTGCTACTACTGCTACTGTTGCTACAACTACTGCTACTGCCACTGCTACTACTGCTGCTGCTACTACTGCTGCTGCTACTACTACTGCAACTACTCTTACTGATAATGTTACTGCTCTTACTGCTACTGCTACTGCAGCTCCTACTACTGCTGCTCCTGCTACTGCTACTGCTACAGCTACTGCTATTGCTACAGCTACTGCAACTGCTACTGCTCTTACTGCTACTACTACTGCTCTTACTGCTACTGCTACTGCTGCTCCTACTACTGCTGCTCCTGCTGCTGCTACTGCTATTGCTACAGCTACTGCTACTGCTTTTACTGCTACTACTACTTCTCTTACTGCTACTGCTGCTAGTGCTACTGCTACTGCTACTACTGCCGCTGCTACTACTGCCACTGCTACTACTACTGCTGCTACTACTGTTGCTGCTACTGCTACTACTGATACTGCTGCTGCTACTGGTACTGCAACTGCTACTGCTAAACCTACTATTACTGCTCTTACTTCTACTGCTACTGCTACAGATACTATTACTGCTGCTGCTGCTACTTCTACTGCTACTGCAACTGCAACTGCTACTGCTACTTCTACGCTGATGCTGCTACTACTACTGTTGCTGCTGCAACTACTGGTGCTGCTACTCCTGCTGCTGCTACTTCTGCTACTACAACTACTGCTTCTACAACTACTGCTGCTCCTATTACTGCTACTACTACTGCTACTGCTACTGCTACTACTACTACTACTGCTACTGCTGCTGGTGCTACTGCTACTGCTACTACTACTGCTACTACTGCTGTTGCTGTTGCTACTGCTGTTGCTACTGCTACTGCTAAAGGTATTGCTACAACTATTGCTACTGCTACTGCTCTTACTGCTACTACTACTGCTCTTACTGCTACTGCTCCTGCTAGTGCTACTGCTACTGCTACTGCTCTTACTGCTACTGCTACTGCTACTGCTACTGCTACTGCTGCTTCTACTGCTACTGATGCTGCTACTTCTACTGCTACTGATGCTGCTACTTCTACTGCTACTGCAACTGCAACTGCTACTGCTACTGCTACTTCTACGATGATGCTGCTACTACTACTGTTGCTGTTGCAACTACTGGTGCTGCTACTCCTGCTGCTGCTACTTCTGCTGCTACAACTACTGCTTCTACAACTACTCCTGCTCCTATTGCTGCTGCTACTACTGCTATTTCTACTGTTACTACTACTACTGTTGCTGCTTCTACTGCTACTGCTACTGCTACTGTTGCTGTTGCTACTGCTGCTGCTACTGCTACTGCTAAAGGTATTGTTACAACTATTGCTACTGCTACTGCTCTTACTGCTACTGCTCCTGCTAGTGATACTGCTAGTGCTACTGCTACTGCTACTGCTCTTACTGCTACCTCTGCTGCTACTGCTACGGCTGCTTCTACTGCTACTGATGCTGCTACTTCTACTGCTACTGATGCTGCTACTTCTACTGCTACTGCTACTGCAACTGTTACTGCTCTTACTTCTACTGCTACTGATGCTACTGCTACTTCTACCGCTACTGCTGCTACTACTACTGCTGCTACTGCAACTGCTACAGCTACTGTTACTTCTCTTACTTCTACTGCTACTGCTGCTACTGCCACTGCTACTGCTACTGCTACAGCTACTACTGATGCTACCGCTACTGCTACAACTACTGTTACTGCGATTACTTCTACTCAAGGTTCTAAAAGGCGCGCCATGGCGGCGCCAAGGCGTGAGGCGCGGCGTCGACGTTATGAAACAGACCATGGCGTCTAGGCTAGGCGTGGCGTGAGATAAGGTGTGATAAGGCGCGATAAGGCGCGCCTTATGGCGAGTTTTCTTGAAGGCGGCTGTGAAAGATAATTTTTTTTTAAAAAAAAATGACAAATTATATAATTATAAATTTAGATGTAATATTTTTTTATGAGCTTTATATATGAATTGTTATATAAATCAATAGATCTATATAATTTTTTTAATTTAATATACGTATATATATAAATTACTAGCTACAAAACCCGCCCGATGGGCGGGTATGCTGTAAATTTTAGTATGTAGAAAAATGTCCAAAAACTTTATATATTTCTAAATGACATAATAATCGATGGATCTGATGATGATTTTGTACAAAAAAACGGTAAATGAAGAAATGTTACACGGGCATTTAATTAAATGAAGAATCCAGCTTTTTATGCCGTAATCCGTAATATATGAAGTCTGGTTCCGTTGCACAATCCAGCTTTTTATGCCGTAATCATAGAATGCCGGTTTTATGGAAATTATATTGAGTCGTGTATCACTTCTGAATAAATACGATTGAGTCGCTGATTGATCTTTTTAATATTTATTTGTTTCCTTGTATGTAGGATCTTTTAAATAGTTATTTATTTGTTTCCTTGTATGTAGGAAGCCGAATATGGAGCATATGAATGTAGACCGTAAGCCGTACTAGATTCGTTTGCCGTATATGGAGCGTATGAATGTAGACCGTAAGCTGTACCAGATTCGTTTGTATTAGTGCAAATGACGTGGACCAATCAGGGAATTCCAAGTGGCATTATGGACGAATAGGAATGCTTGGAATTGCCATGGTGTCAAACCCTCTTCAAATTTAGGCCTCATATATAGGGTAGGATATAAAAAATTTGTCGCCTTAAATCACGCTTTGAAAAACGCCATGACCCGCCATGGCTCGCCTTGGCTGAGGCTTGATGATGCCGCCACGCCACGCCTTACGCTTTCTAGAACCTTGCTTCTACTGCTACTGTTACTACTGCTACTGCTACTGCAACTACTACTACTGTTGCGGCTGCTACTGTTGCTACTCCTACTGCTGCTACTCCTGCTGCTACTACTGCTACTGCTACCGCTACTGCTACTACTTCTGCTGCTACTACTGCTGCCACTACTGCTTCTCCTGCTACTGCTACTGCTCTAACTGCTACTGCTACTGCTCTTAATGCTACTGCTGCTGTTACTGCTGCTGCAACTGCTACTGCTCTAACTGCTACTGCTGCTGTTACTACTGCTGCTACTGGTACGGCTACTACTGGTGCTGCTACTACTGCTGCTGCTACTACTGCTGCTGCTACAACTGCTGCTGCTACTACTGTTGCTGTTACTATTGATGTTGTTGATCCTTCTACTGCTACTACTCTTACTGCTACTGTTACTGCTACTGCTACTGCTCTTACTGCTAGTCCTACTGTTATTGCTGCTGCTACTCCTACTGCTACATCTACTACTCTTACTGCTACTGTTACTGCTACTCCTACTACTACTGCTCTTACTGCTAGTGCTACTGATACTGCTACTGTTGTTGCTGCTGATCCTGCTGGTGGTGCTACTGCTACTGCTACTGCTACTTCTACGATGATGCTGCTGCTGCTAATGTTGCTGCTGCAACTACTGTTGCTGCTGCTCCTGCTGCTACTCCTGCTGCTACAACTACTGCTGTTACAACTACTGTTGTTCCTTCTGATGCTGCTACTACTGCTACTGCTACTGCTACTACTACTGCTACTGCTACTGCTACTGCTACTGCTACTGCTGCTACTGCTACTGGTGCTACTGCTACTGCTACTGCTACTGCTCCTACTTCTGCTGCTACTACTGCTGCTACTACTACTACTGCTCTTACTACTGTTGCTGCTACTACTGCTGTTGTTACTACTGCTGCTACTACTGCTACTGCTACTGCTACTACCGCTATTGCTGCTACTACTGCTACTGCTACTGTTACTGTTACTGCTCTTATTTCTACTGCTACTGCTGCTACTGCTACTGCTGCTGCTACTACTACTGCTGCTACTGCTGCTGCTACTGCTGCTAAACCTACTGCTGCTACTCCTGCTGCTACTACTGCTGCTACTACTGCTACTGCTACTACTACTGCTACTGCTACTGCTACTGCTAGTGCTACTGCTACTGCTACTCCTTCTGCTGCTACTACTGCTGCTGCTCCTGCTACTACAACTGCTACTTCTACTGCTACTGCTCTTACTGCAACTGCTACCTCTACTGCTCTTACTGCTACTGCTCTTACCGCTACTGCTGCTGCTACTGCTAATACTGGTGCTGCTACTACCGGTGCTGCTTCTACTGCTGATGCTACTACCGCTGCTACTACTACAGATGTTGCTACTACTCATGCTGCTACTACTGCTGCTACTACTACTGCTGCTGCTACTACTGCTGCTACTACTACTGCTGCTGCTGCTGCTACTGCTACTGCAACTGCTACTACTACTGTTACTGCTATTGCTACTGCTCTTACTGCTACTGCTACAGCTACTGTTACTGCTCTTACTTCTACTGCTACGGCTACTGCTGCTACTACTACTACTGCTACTGCTTCTACTCCTGCTGCTGCTACTCCTGCTGCTACTACTGCTGCTGCTACTACTGCTACTGTTGCTACAACTACTGCTACTGCCACTGCTACTACTGCTGCTGCTACTACTACTGCAACTACTCTTACTGATAATGTTACTGCTCTTACTGCTACTGCTACTGCAGCTCCTACTACTGCTGCTCCTGCTACTGCTACTGCTACAGCTACTGCTATTGCTACAGCTACTGCAACTGCTACTGCTCTTACTGCTACTACTACTGCTCTTACTGCTACTGCTACTGCTGCTCCTACTACTGCTGCTCCTGCTGCTGCTACTGCTATTGCTACAGCTACTGCTACTGCTTTTACTGCTACTACTACTTCTCTTACTGCTACTGCTGCTAGTGCTACTGCTACTGCTACTACTGCCGCTGCTACTACTGCCACTGCTACTACTACTGCTGCTACTACTGCTACTACTACTGTTGCTGCTACTGCTACTACTGATACTGCTGCTGCTACTGGTACTGCAACTGCTACTGCTAAACCTACTATTACTGCTCTTACTTCTACTGCTACTGCTACAGATACTATTACTGCTGCTGCTGCTACTTCTACTGCTACTGCAACTGCAACTGCTACTGCTACTGCTACTTCTACGCTGATGCTGCTACTACTACTGTTGCTGCTGCAACTACTGGTGCTGCTACTCCTGCTGCTGCTACTTCTGCTACTACAACTACTGCTTCTACAACTACTGCTGCTCCTATTACTGCTACTACTACTGCTACTGCTACTGCTACTACTACTACTACTGCTACTGCTGCTGGTGCTACTGCTACTGCTACTACTACTGCTACTACTGCTGTTGCTGTTGCTACTGCTGTTGCTACTGCTACTGCTAAAGGTATTGCTACAACTATTGCTACTGCTACTGCTCTTACTGCTACTACTACTGCTCTTACTGCTACTGCTCCTGCTAGTGCTACTGCTACTGCTACTGCTCTTACTGCTACTGCTACTGCTACTGCTACTGCTACTGCTGCTTCTACTGCTACTGATGCTGCTACTTCTACTGCTACTGATGCTGCTACTTCTACTGCTACTGCTACTGCAACTGTTACTGCTACTGTTACTGCTATTGCTACTGCTCTTACTGCTACTGCTACTGCTACAGCTACTGTTACTGCTCTTACTTCTACTGCTACTGCTACTGCTGCTGCTACTACTACTGCTGCTACTGCTACTGCTTCTACTCCTGCTGCTGCTACTCCTGCTGCTACTACTGTTGCTGCTACTGCTGCTGTTACTGCTGCTGCTACTGCTCTTACTGCTACTGCTAATGGTACTGCTACTGCCACTGCTACTACTGCTGCTGCTACTACTGCTACTGTTGCTACAACTACTGCTACTGCCACTGCTACTACTGCTGCTGCTAATACTCCTGCTGCTACTACTACTGCAACTACTCTTACTGATACTGCTACTGCTACTGCTGCTCCTACTACTGCTGCTTCTGCTACTGCTACTGCTACTGCTATTGCTACAGCTACTGCTACTGCTACTGCTCTTACTGCTACTACTACTGCTCTTACTGCTACTGCTACTGCTGCTCCTACTACGGCTGCTCCTGCTGCTGCTACTGCTATTGCTACAGCTACTGCTACTGCTTTTACTACTACTACTACTGCTCTTACTGCTACTGCTGCTAGTGCTACTGCTACTGCTACTACTGCCGCTGCTACTACTGCCGCTGCTACTACTACTGCTGCTACTACTGCTGATGCTACTACTGCTGATGCTACTACTGCTGCTGCTACTACTCCTGCTGCTACTGCTACTACTACTACTACTGCTGCTGCTACTGCTACTGCATCTGCAACTGCTAGTGCTACTGCTACTCCTCTTACTGCTCTTAGTGCTACTGCTGCTCCTACTACTGCTGCTCCTGCTACTGCTACAGCTACTGCTACTGCTATTGCTACAACTACTGCTACTGTTACTACTACTTCTCTTACTGCTACTGCTGCTGCTAGTGCTACTGCTACTGCTACTATTGCTACTGCTACTACTGCTGCTGCTACAACTGCTACTGCTACTACTACTACTGCTACTGCTGCTGCTACTGCTACTGCTACTGCAACTGCTACTGCTACAGCTACTGTTACTGCTCTTACTTCTACTGCTACTGCTACAACTACTGTTACTGCTACTGCTGCTGCTACTACTGCTGCTGCTACTTCTTCGGCTACTGCTACTGCTACTGCTCTTACTGCTAATGATACTGCTCTTACTGCTACTGCTACTCCTACTACTGCTGCCCCTACTACTGCTACTGCTACAGCTACTGTTACTGCTCTTACTTCTAATGCTACAGCTGCTACTGCTACTGCTGCTGCTACTGCTACTGCAGCTGCTGCTACTGCTGTTACTACTGCTGCTACTACTACTGCTGCTACAGCTGCTGCTACTACTGCTACTGCTACTGCTACTGCTACTCCTTCTGCTGCTACTACTGCTGCTCCTGCTACTGCTACTTCTACTGCTACTGCTCTTACTGCTACTGCTACCTCTACTGCACTTACTGCTACTGCTACTGCTCTTACTGCTACTGCTGCTACTACTACTACTGCTACTGCTACTACTGGTGCTGCTACTACTGGTGCTGCTACTACTGCTACTGCTACTACTGCTGCTGCTACTATTGCTACTGCTACTACTGCTACTGTTGCTACTGCTACTACAGCTACTGTTACTGCTCTTACTTCTACTTCTACTGCTGCTGCTACTACTACTGCTACTACTCCTGCTACTGCTGCTGCTGCTGCTATTGCTACAGCTACTGCTCTTACTGCTACTACTATTGCTCTTACTGCTACTGCTACTGCTGCTCCTACTACTGCTGCTCCTGCTACAGCTACTGCTACTGCTATTGCTACAGCTACTGCTACTGCTCTTACTGCTACTACTACTGCTCTTACTGCTGCTGCTGCTGCTAGTGCTACTGCTACTGTTACTACTGCTGCTACTACTACTACTACTACTGCTGCTACTGCTACTACTGATACTGCTGCTGCTACTGGTACTGCACTTGCTACTGCTACAGCTACTGTTACTGCTCTTACTTCTACTGCTGCTGCTACAGCTACTGTTACTGCTGCTGCTACTGCTCTTACTTCTACTGCTACTGCTACTGCTACAACTATTGTTACTGCTGCT
>OY970822.1:90085999-90128499 GCA_963853835.1 Calendula officinalis | reverse complement strand
CTGCTGATACTACTGCTACTGCTACTACTTCTGCTGCTACTACTGCTGTTGCTACTACTGCTACTGCTACTACTGGTTCTCCTACTACTAATACTGCTCTAACTGCTACAGCTACAGCTACTGCTCTTACTGCTACTACTGTTGTTACTTCTGCTGCTACTGTTACTGCTCTTACTGCTACTGCTACTGGTACTGCTACTACTAGTGCTGCTACTACTGGTGCTGCTACTACTAGTGCTGCTACTACTGCTGATGCTACTACTGCTACTGCTACACCTGCTGCTGCTACTACTGCTGCTGCTACTATTGCTGCTGTTGATCCTGCTACTGCTACTGCTCTTACTGCTACTGCTACTGCTACTACTCTTTCTGCTAGTGCTACTGTTATTGCTACTGCTACTCCTATTGCTACAGTTACTGCTATTGCTCTTACTGCTACTCCTACTGCTACTGCTCTTATTGCTAGTGCTACTGATACTGTTACTGTTGTTGCTGCTGATGTTGCTGGTGGTGCTACTGCTACTGCTCTTACTGCTACAACTACTGCTCTTACTGCTACTGCTGCTGCTAGTGCTAGTGCTACTGCTACTACTGTTGTTGCTACTACTGCTGCTGCTACTACTGCTACTGCTGCTGCTACTGCTACTGCTGCTGCTGCTACTGCTACTGCAACTGCTACAGCTACTGTTACTTCTCTTACTTCTACTGCTATTGCTGCTACTGCTACTGCTGTTGCTACTACTACTGCTACTGCTACTCCTTCTGCTGCTACTACTGCTGCTGCTACTACTGCTGCTCCTGCTACTGCTACTTCTACTGCTACTGCTACTGCTACTGCTATTGTTACTGCTCTTACTTCTACTACTACTGATGCTACTGCTACTGCTGCTGCTACTACTACTGCTGCTACTGCTGCTGCTGCTGCTACTCCTGCTGCTGCTACTCCTGCTGCTACTACTGCTGCTAGTACTGCTGCTGCTACTGCTGCTACTACTACTGCTACTGCTACTGCTATTGCTACTGCTATTGCTACTGCTACTGCTACTGCTACTCCTTCTGCTGCTACTACTGCTGCTGCTCCTGCTACTGCTACTGCTACTTCTACTGCTACTGCTCTTACTGCTACTGCTACCTCTACTGCTCTTACTGCTACTGCTACTGCTCTTACCGCTACTGCTGCTGCTACTGCTACTACTACTACTGGTGCTGCTACTACTGGTGTTGCTTCTACTGCTGATGCTACTACTGCTGCTGCTACTACAGCTGTTGCTACTACTGCTGCTGCTGCTACTACTGCTGCTGCTACTACTGCTGCTGCTGCTACTGCTACTGCTACTTCAACTGCTACTACATTTGTTAGTGCTATTGCTACTGCTCTTACTGCTACTGCTACTGCTACTGCTACAGGTATTGCTACAGCTACTGCTACTACTACTGCTCTTACTGCTACTGCTCCAGCTAGTGCTACTGCTACTGCTACTGCTCTTATTGCTACTGCTACTGGTCTTACTGCTACTGCAGCTGCTACTGCTACTGCTGCTTCTACTGCTACTGATGCTGCTACTTCTATTGCTAATGCTACTGCTACTGTTACTGCTCTTACTTCTACTGCTACTGCTGCTACTTCTACTGCTACCGCTACTGCTGCTGCTGCTACTGCTACTGCTACAGCTACTGTTACTGCTCTTACTTCTACTGCTACTGCTGCTACTGCCACTGCTACTGCTACTGCTGCTGCTTCTACTGATGCTACAGCTACTGCTACAACTACTGTTACTGCGATTACTTCTACTGCTACTACTGCTACTGCTACTGCAACTACTACTACTGCTGATGCTATTGTTGCTGCTGCTACTGCTGCTACTCCTACTGCTGCTACTCCTGCTGCTACTACTGCTGCTGATACTACTGCTACTGCTACCGCTACTGCTACTACTTCTGCCGCTACTACTGCTGCTGCTACCACTGCTACTGCTACTACTGCTTCTCCTACTACTAATACTGCTCTAACTGCTACTGCTACTGCTCTTACTGCTACTGCTGCTGTTACTGCTGCTGCTACTGCTACTGCTCTAACTGATACTGCTACTGGTACTGCTACTACTGGTGCTACTACTACTGGTGCTGCTACTACTGTTGATGCTACTACTGCTGCTGCTACTATTGTTGCTGTTGATCCTGCTACTGCTACTGCTCTTACTGCTACTGCTACATCTACTGCTACTGCTCTTACTGCTAGTTCTAATGTTATTGCTATTGCTACTCCTACTGCTACAGTTACTGCTATTGCTCTTACTGCAACTGCTCTTACTGCTAGTGCTACTGATACTGTTACTGTTGTTGCTACTGATGCTGCTGGTGGTGCTACTGCTACTGCTACTACTGCTGCTGCTACTACTGCTGCTGCTACTACTGCTGCTGCTGCTACTGTTGCTGCTGCTGCTATTGCTACTGCAACTGCTACTACTACTGTTACTGCTATTGCTACTGCTCTTACTGCTACTGCTACTGCTACAGCTACTGTTACTGCTCTTACTTCTACTGCTACTGCTACTGCTGCTGCTACTACTACTGCTGCTACTGCTACTGCTTCTACTCCTGCTGCTGCTACTCCTGCTGCTACTACTGTTGCTGTTGTTACTGCTGCTGCTACTGCTACTGCTCTTACTGCTACTGCTAATGGTACTGCTACTACTGGTGCTGCTACTACTGGTGCTGCTACTACTGCTGATGCTACTATTGTTGCTGTTGATCCTGCTACTGCTACTGCTCTTACTGCTACTGCTACTGCTACTGCTCTTACTGCTAGTTCTAATGCTATTGCTATTGCTACTCCTACTGCTACAGTTACTGCTATTGCTCTTACTGCAACTGCTCTTACTGCTAGTGCTACTGATACTGTTACTGTTGTTGCTACTGATGCTGCTGGTGGTGCTACTGCTACTGCTACTACTGCTGCTGCTACTACTGCTGCTGCTGCTACTGTTGCTGCTGCTGCTATTGCTACTGCAACTACTACTACTACTGTTACTGCTATTGCTACTGCTCTTACTGCTACTGCTACTGCTACAGCTACTGTTACTGCTCTTACTTCTACTGCTACTGCTACTGCTGCTGCTACTACTACTGCTGCTACTGCTACTGCTTCTACTCCTGCTGCTGCTACTCCTGCTGCTACTACTGCTGCTGCTACTACTGCTACTGTTGCTACAACTACTGCTACTGCCACTGCTACTACTGCTGCTGCTACTGCTGCTGCTTCTACTACTGCAACTACTCTTATTGATACTGTTACTGCTCTTACTGCTACTGCTGCTCCTACTACTGCTGCTCCTGCTACTGCTACTGCTACTGCTATTGCTACAGCTACTGCTACCGCTACTGCTCTTACTGCTACTACTACTGCTCTTACTGCTACTGCTACTGCTGCTCCTACTACTGCTGCTCCTGCTACTGCTACTGCTATTGCTACAGCTACTGCTACTTCTTTTACTTCTACTACTACTGCTCTTACTGCTACTGCTGCTAGTGCTACTGCTACTGCTACTACTGCCGGTGCTACTACTGCCGCTGCTACTACTACTGCTGCTACTACTGCTACTGCTACTACTACTGCTGCTGCTACTGCTACTACTGATACTGCTGCTGCTACTGGTACTGCAACTGCTACTGCTACAGCTACTATTACTGCTCTTACTTCTACTGCTACTGCTACAGCTACTGTTACTGCTGCTGCTGCTACTTCTACTGCTACTGCAACTGCTACTGCTACTGCTACTTCTACGATGATGCTGCTACTACTACTGTTGCTGTTGCAACTACTGGTGCTGCTACTCCTGCTGCTGCTACTTCTGCTGCTACAACTACTGCTTCTACAACTACTCCTGCTCCTATTGCTGCTGCTACTACTGCTATTGCTACTGTTACTACTACTACTGCTGCTGCTTCTACTGCTACTGCTACTGCTACTGCTACTGTTGCTGTTGCTACTGCTGCTACTGCTACTGCTAAAGGTATTGCTACAACTATTGCTACTGCTACTGCTCTTACTGCTACTGCTCCTGCTAGTGCTACTGCTAGTGCTACTGCTACTGCTACTGCTCTTACTGCTACCTCTGTTGCTACTGCTACGGCTGCTTCTACTGCTACTGATGCTGCTACTTCTACTGCTACTGATGCTGCTACTTCTACTGCTACTGCTACTGCAACTGTTACTGCTCTTACTTCTACTGCTACTGATGCTACTGCTACTTCTACCGCTACTGCTGCTGCTACTACTGCTGCTACTGCAACTGCTACAGCTACTGTTACTTCTCTTACTTCTACTGCTACTGCTGCTACTGCCACTGCTACTGCTACTGCTACTGCTACATCTACTACTGATGCTACCGCTACTGCTACAACTACTGTTACCGCGATTACTTCTACTCAGGGTTCTAAAAGGCGCGCCATGGCGGCGCCAAGGCGTGAGGCGCGGCGTCGACGTTATGAAACAGACCATGGCGTCTAGGCTAGGCGTGGCGTGAGATAAGGTGTGATAAGGCGCGATAAGGCGCGCCTTATGGCGAGTTTTCTTGAAGGCGGCTGTGAAAAATAATTTTTTTTTAAAAAAAAATGACAAATTATATAATTATAGATTTAGATGTAATATTTTTTTATGAGCTTTATATATGAATTGTTATATAAATCAATAGATCTATATAATTTTTTTAATTTAATATACGTATATATATAAATTACTAGCTACAAAACCCGCCCGATGGGCGGGTATGCTGTAAATTTTAGTATGTAGAAAAATGTCCAAAAACTTTATATATTTCTAAATGACATAATAATCGATGGATCTGATGATGATTTTGTACAAAAAAACGGTAAATGAAGAAATGTTACACGTGCATTTAATTAAATGAAGAATCCAGCTTTTTATGCCGTAATCCGTAATATATGAAGTCTGGTTCCGTTGCACAATCCAGCTTTTTATGCCGTAATCATAGAATGCCGGTTTTATGGAAATTATATTGAGTCGTGTATCACTTCTGAATAAATACGATTGAGTCGCTGATTGATCTTTTTAATATTTATTTGTTTCCTTGTATGTAGGATCTTTTAAATAGTTATTTATTTGTTTCCTTGTATGTAGGAAGCCGAATATGGAGCATATGAATGTAGACCGTAAGCCGTACTAGATTCGTTTGCCGTATATGGAGCGTATGAATGTAGACCGTAAGCTGTACCAGATTCGTTTGTATTAGTGCAAATGACGTGGACCAATCAGGGAATTCCAAGTGGCATTATGGACGAATAGGAATGCTTGGAATTGCCATGGTGTCAAACCCTCTTCAAATTTAGGCCTCATATATAGGGTAGGATATAAAAAATTTGTCGCCTTAAATCACGCTTTGAAAAACGCCATGACCCGCCATGGCTCGCCTTGGCTGAGGCTTGATGATGCCGCCACGCCACGCCTTACGCTTTCTAGAACCTTGCTTCTACTGCTACTGTTACTACTGCTACTGCTACTGCAACTACTACTACTGTTGCGGCTGCTACTGTTGCTACTCCTACTGCTGCTACAGCTACTGCTACTGCTACTGCTATTGCTACAACTACTGCTACTGCTACTACTACTTCTCTTACTGCTACTGCTGCTGCTAGTGCTACTGCTACTGCTACTATTGCTGCTGCTACTACTGCTGCTGCTACAACTGCTACTGCTACTACTACTGCTACTGCTGCTGCTACTGCTACTGCAACTGCTACTGTTACAGCTACTGTTACTGCTCTTACTTCTACTGCTACTGCTACAACTACTGTTACTGCTACTGCTGCTGCTGCTACTGCTGCTGCTACTGCTACTTCTTCGGCTACTGCTACTGCTACTGCTCTTACTGCTAATGATACTGCTCTTACTGCTACTGCTGCTCCTACTACTGCTGCTCCTACTACTGCTACTGCTACAGCTACTGTTACTGCTCTTACTTCTAATGCTACTGCTGCTACTGCTACTGCTACTGCTGCTGGTACTGCTACTGCTGCTGCTGCTACTGCTGCTACTCCTGCTACTGCTACTCCTGCTGCTACTACTGCTGCTACTACTACTGCTGCTACAGCTGCTGCTACTACTGCTACTGCTACTGCTACTGCTACTCCTTCTGCTGCTACTACTGCTGCTCCTGCTACTGCTACTTCTACTGCTACTGCTCTTACTGCTACTGCTACCTCTACTGCTCTTACTGCTACTGCTACTGCTCTTACTGCTACTGCTGCTGCTACTACTACTGCTACTGCTACTACTGGTGCTGCTACTACTGGGGCTGCTACTACTGCTACTGCTACTACTGCTGCTGCTACTATTGCTACTGCTACTACTGCTACTGTTGCTACTGCTACTACAGCTACTGTTACTGCTCTTACTTCTACTGCTACTGCTGCTGCTACTACTACTGCTACTACTCCTGCTACTGCTACTGCTGCTGCTATTGCTACAACTAATGCTCTTACTGCTACTGATACTGCTCTTACTGCTACTGATACTGCTGCTCCTACTACTGCTGCTCCTGCTACTGCTACTGCTACAGCTACTGCTACTGCTATTGCTACAGCTACTGCTACTACTCTTACTGCTACTACTACTGCTCTTACTGCTACTGCTGCTGCTAGTTCTAGTGCTACTGCTACTACTGTTGCTGCTACTACTGTTGCTGCTACTACTGCTGCTGCTACTACTGCTGCTACTACTGCTACTGCTACTGCTACTACTGCTATTGCTGCTACTACTGCTGCTGCTACTGCTACTGCTACTGCTACTGCTACTATTACTGCTCTTACTTCTACTGCTACTGCTGCTACTGCTACTGCTGCTGCTACTGCTACTACTGCTACTGCTGCTGCTACTGCTGCTAAACCTACTGCTGCTACTCCTGCTGCTACTACTGCTGCTACTGATGCTGCTGCTACTGCTACTGCTACTGCTACTGCTACTCCTTCTGCTGCTACTACTGCTGCTGCTCCTGCTACTGCTACTGCTACTTCTAGTGCTACTGCTCTTACTGCTACTCCTTCTGCTGCTACTACTGCTGCTGCTCCTGCTACTGCTACTGCTACTTCTAGTGCTACTGCTCTTACTGCTACTGCTACCTCTACTGCTCTTACTGCTACTACTGTTGCTGCTACTACTGTTGCTGCTAATACTGCTGCTGCTACTACTGCTGCTACTACTGCTACTGCTACTACTGCTATTGCTGCTACTACTACTACTGCTACTGCTACTGCTACTGTTACTGCTCTTACTTCTACTGCTACTGCTGCTACTGCTACTGCTGCTGCTACTGCTACTGCTGCTACTGCTGCTGCTACTGCTGCTAAACCTATTGCTGCTACTCCTGCTGCTAATACTCCTGCTACTGCTGCTGCTGCTACTGCTGCTACTGCTGCTACTGCTACTGCTACTGCTACTCCTTCTGCTGCTACTACTGTTGCTGCTCCTGCTACTGCTACTGCTACTTCTACTGCTACTGCTCTTACTGCTACTGCTACCTCTACTGCTCTTACTGCTACTGCTACTGCTCTTACCGCTACTGCTGCTGCTACTGCTACTACTGGTGCTACTACTACTGGTGCTGCTACTACTCCGGCTTCTACTACAGCTGTTGCTACTACTGCTGCTGCTACTACTCCGGCTTCTACTACTGCTGCTGCTACTACTGCTGCTGCTGCTACTGCTGCTGCTGCTACTGCTACTGCAACTGCTACTACTACTGTTACTGCTATTGCTACTGCTCTTACTGCTACTGCTACTGCCACTGCTACAGGTATTGCTACAGCTACTGCTACTGCTACTGCTCTTACTAGTACTACTACTACTGCTCTTACTGCTACTGCTCCAGCTAGTGCTACTGCTACTGCTACTGCTCTTACTGCTACTACTACTGGTCTTACTGCTACTGCTGCTACTACTGCTACTGCTGCTTCTATTGCTACTGATGCTGCTACTTCTACTGCTACTGCTACTGCTACTGCTACTGTTACTGCTCTTACTTCTACTGCTACTGCTGCAACTGCTACTGTTACCGCTACTGCTGCTGCTACAACTGCTGCTGCTACTGCTACTGCAACAGCTGCTGTTACTGCTCTTACTTCTACTGCTACTGCTGCTACTGCCACTGCTACTGCTACTGCAGCTGCTACTACTGATGCTACTGCTACTGCTACAACTACTATTACTGTGATTACTTCTACTGCTACTGCTACTACTGCTACTGCTACTGCTATTGCAACTACTACTACTGCTGCTGCTACTGTTGTTGCTGCTACTGCTGCTACTCCTACTGCTGCTACTCCTACTGCTACTACTGCTGCTGATACTACTGCTACTGCTACTACTTCTGCTGCTACTACTGTTGTTGCTACCACTGCTACTGCTACTACTGCTTCTCCTACTACTAATACTGCTCTAACTGCTACAGCTACAGCTACTGCTCTTACTGCTACTGCTGCTGTTACTTCTGCTGCTACTGTTACTGCTCTTACTGCTACTGGTACTTCTACTACTGGTGCTGCTACTACTGGTGCTGCTACTACTGCTGATGCTACTACTGCTACTACTGCTGCTGCTACTATTGCTGCTGTTGATCCTGCTACTGCTACTGCTCTTACTGCTATTGCTACTGCTCTTACTGCTAGTGCTACTATTATTGCTACTGCTACTCCTATTGCTACAGTTACTGCTATTGCTCTTACTGCTACTCCTACTGCTACTGCTCTTATTGCTAGTGCTACTGATACTGTTACTGTTGTTGCTGCTGATGCTGCTGGTGGTGCTACTGCTACTGCTCTTACTGCTACTACTACTGCTCTTACTGCTACAGCTGCTGCTAGTGCTAGTGCTACTGCTACTACTGTTGTTGCTACTACTGCTGCTACTACTGCTGCTGCTACTGCTGCTACTGCTACTGCTACTACTGCTACTGCTGCTGCTACTGCTACTGCAACTGCTACTGCTACTGCTACTGTTACAGCTACTGTTACTGCTCTTACTTCTACTGCTATTGCTGCTACTGCTACCGGCTGTTGCTGCTACTGCTGCAGCTCCTGCTGCTGCTACTCCTGCTACTACTACTGTTGCTACTACTACTGCTACTGCTACTGCTACTCCTTCTGCTGCTACTACAGCTGCTGCTACTACTGCTGCTCCTGCTACTGCTACTTCTACTGCTACTGCTACTGCTACTGTTACTGCTCTTACTTCTACTGCTACTGTTGCAACTGCTACTACTGCTGCTACTGCTGCTACTCCTGCTGCTGCTACTCCTGCTGCTGCTACTCCTGCTGCTACTACTGCTGCTACTACTGCGGCTTCTACTACTGCTGCTGCTACTACTACTGCTGCTACTGCTGCTGCTGCTACTGCTACTGCAACTGCTACTACTACTGTTACTGCTATTGCTACTGCTCTTACTGCTACTGCTACTGCTACTGCTACAGGTATTGCTACAGCTACTGCTACTGCTACTGCTCTTACTACTACTACTACTGCTCTTACTGCTACTGCTCCAGCTAGTGCTACAGCTACTGCTACTGCTACTGCTCTTACTGCTACTGCTACTGGTCTTACTGCTACTGCTGCTGCTACTGCTACTGCTGCTTCTATTGCTACTGATGCTGCTACTTCTACTGCTACTACTACTGTTACTGCTCTTACTTCTACTGCTACTGCTGCTACTGCTACTGTTACCGCTACTGCTGCTGCTGCTACTACTGCTGCTACTGCTACTGCTACAGCTGCTGTTACTGCACTTACTTCTACTGCTACTGCCACTGCTACTGCTACTGCAGCTGCTACTACTGATGCAACTGCTACTGCTACAACTACTATTACTGTGATTACTTCTACTGCTACTGCTACTACTGCTACTGCTATTGCAACTACTATTACTGCTGCTGCTACTGTTGCTGCTGCTACTGCTGCTACTCCTACTGCTGCTACTCCTGCTGCTACTACTGCTGCTGATACTACTGCTACTGCTACTACTTCTGCTGCTACTACTGCTGTTGCTACTACTGCTACTGCTACTACTGGTTCTCCTACTACTAATACTGCTCTAACTGCTACAGCTACAGCTACTGCTCTTACTGCTACTACTGTTGTTACTTCTGCTGCTACTGTTACTGCTCTTACTGCTACTGCTACTGGTACTGCTACTACTAGTGCTGCTACTACTGGTGCTGCTACTACTAGTGCTGCTACTACTGCTGATGCTACTACTGCTACTGCTACACCTGCTGCTGCTACTACTGCTGCTGCTACTATTGCTGCTGTTGATCCTGCTACTGCTACTGCTCTTACTGCTACTGCTACTGCTACTACTCTTTCTGCTAGTGCTACTGTTATTGCTACTGCTACTCCTATTGCTACAGTTACTGCTATTGCTCTTACTGCTACTCCTACTGCTACTGCTCTTATTGCTAGTGCTACTGATACTGTTACTGTTGTTGCTGCTGATGTTGCTGGTGGTGCTACTGCTACTGCTCTTACTGCTACAACTACTGCTCTTACTGCTACTGCTGCTGCTAGTGCTAGTGCTACTGCTACTACTGTTGTTGCTACTACTGCTGCTGCTACTACTGCTACTGCTGCTGCTACTGCTACTGCTGCTGCTGCTGCTACTGCTACTGCAACTGCTACAGCTACTGTTACTTCTCTTACTTCTACTGCTATTGCTGCTACTGCTACTGCTGTTGCTACTACTACTGCTACTGCTACTCCTTCTGCTGCTACTACTGCTGCTGCTACTACTGCTGCTCCTGCTACTGCTACTTCACTGCTACTGCTACTGCTACTGCTATTGTTACTGCTCTTACTTCTACTACTACTGATGCTACTGCTACTGCTGCTGCTACTACTACTGCTGCTACTGCTGCTGCTGCTGCTACTCCTGCTGCTACTACTGCTGCTAGTACTGCTGCTGCTACTGCTGCTACTACTACTGCTACTGCTACTGCTATTGCTACTGCTATTGCTACTGCTACTGCTACTGCTACTCCTTCTGCTGCTACTACTGCTGCTGCTCCTGCTACTTCTACTGCTACTGCTCTTACTGCTACTGCTACCTCTACTGCTCTTACTGCTACTGCTACTGCTCTTACCGCTACTGCTGCTGCTACTGCTACTGCTACTACTACTACTGGTGCTGCTACTACTGGTGTTGCTTCTACTGCTGATGCTACTACTGCTGCTGCTACTACAGCTGTTGCTACTACTGCTGCTGCTGCTACTACTGCTGCTGCTACTACTGCTGCTGCTGCTACTGCTACTGCTACTTCAACTGCTACTACATTTGTTAGTGCTATTGCTACTGCTCTTACTGCTACTGCTACTGCTACTGCTACAGGTATTGCTACAGCTACTGCTACTACTACTGCTCTTACTGCTACTGCTCCAGCTAATGCTACTGCTACTGCTACTGCTACTGCTCTTATTGCTACTGCTACTGTTCTTACTGCTACTGCAGCTGCTACTGCTACTGCTGCTTCTACTGCTACTGATGCTGCTACTTCTATTGCTAATGCTACTGCTACTGTTACTGCTCTTACTTCTACTGCTACTGCTGCTACTTCTACTGCTACCGCTACTGCTGCTGCTGCTACTGCTACTGCTACAGCTACTGTTACTGCTCTTACTTCTACTGCTACTGCTGCTACTGCCACTGCTACTGCTACTGCTGCTGCTTCTACTGATGCTACAGCTACTGCTACAACTACTGTTACTGCGATTACTTCTACTGCTACTGCTACTACTGCTACTGCTACTGCTACTGCAACTACTACTACTGCTGATGCTATTGTTGCTGCTGCTACTGCTGCTACTCCTACTGCTGCTACTCCTGCTGCTACTACTGCTGCTGATACTACTGCTACTGCTACCGCTACTGCTACTACTTCTGCCGCTACTACTGCTGCTGCTACCACTGCTACTGCTACTACTGCTTCTCCTACTACTAATACTGCTCTAACTGCTACTGCTACTGCTCTTACTGCTACTGCTGCTGTTACTGCTGCTGCTACTGCTACTGCTCTTACTGCTACTGCTACTGGTACTGCTACTACTGGTGCTACTACTACTGGTGCTGCTACTACTGCTACTGCTACTGCTACTGCTCTTACTGCTACTGCTACTGGTCTTACTGCTACTGCTGCTGCTACTGCTACTGCTGCTTCTATTGCTACTGATGCTGCTACTTCTACTGCTACTACTACTGTTACTGCTCTTACTTCTACTGCTACTGCTGCTACTGCTACTGTTACCGCTACTGCTGCTGCTGCTACTACTGCTGCTACTGCTACTGCTACAGCTGCTGTTACTGCACTTACTTCTACTGCTACTGCCACTGCTACTGCTACTGCAGCTGCTACTACTGATGCAACTGCTACTGCTACAACTACTATTACTGTGATTACTTCTACTGCTACTGCTACTACTGCTACTGCTATTGCAACTACTATTACTGCTGCTGCTACTGTTGCTGCTGCTACTGCTGCTACTCCTACTGCTGCTACTCCTGCTGCTACTACTGCTGCTGATACTACTGCTACTGCTACTACTTCTGCTGCTACTACTGCTGTTGCTACTACTGCTACTGCTACTACTGGTTCTCCTAATACTAATACTGCTCTAACTGCTACAGCTACAGCTACTGCTCTTACTGCTACTACTGTTGTTACTTCTGCTGCTACTGTTACTGCTCTTACTGCTACTGCTACTGGTACTGCTACTACTAGTGCTGCTACTACTGGTGCTGCTACTACTAGTGCTGCTACTACTGCTGATGCTACTACTGCTACTGCTACACCTGCTGCTGCTACTACTGCTGCTGCTACTATTGCTGCTGTTGATCCTGCTACTGCTACTGCTCTTACTGCTACTGCTACTGCTACTACTCTTTCTGCTAGTGCTACTGTTATTGCTACTGCTACTCCTATTGCTACAGTTACTGCTATTGCTCTTACTGCTACTCCTACTGCTACTGCTCTTATTGCTAGTGCTACTGATACTGTTACTGTTGTTGCTGCTGATGTTGCTGGTGGTGCTACTGCTACTGCTCTTACTGCTACAACTACTGCTCTTACTGCTACTGCTGCTGCTAGTGCTAGTGCTACTGCTACTACTGTTGTTGCTACTACTGCTGCTGCTACTACTGCTACTGCTGCTGCTACTGCTACTGCTGCTGCTGCTGCTACTGCTACTGCAACTGCTACAGCTACTGTTACTTCTCTTACTTCTACTGCTATTGCTGCTACTGCTACTGCTGTTGCTACTACTACTGCTACTGCTACTCCTTCTGCTGCTACTACTGCTGCTGCTACTACTGCTGCTCCTGCTACTGCTACTTCACTGCTACTGCTACTGCTACTGCTATTGTTACTGCTCTTACTTCTACTACTACTGATGCTACTGCTACTGCTGCTGCTACTACTACTGCTGCTACTGCTGCTGCTGCTGCTACTCCTGCTGCTACTACTGCTGCTAGTACTGCTGCTGCTACTGCTGCTACTACTACTGCTACTGCTACTGCTATTGCTACTGCTATTGCTACTGCTACTGCTACTGCTACTCCTTCTGCTGCTACTACTGCTGCTGCTCCTGCTACTTCTACTGCTACTGCTCTTACTGCTACTGCTACCTCTACTGCTCTTACTGCTACTGCTACTGCTCTTACCGCTACTGCTGCTGCTACTGCTACTGCTACTACTACTACTGGTGCTGCTACTACTGGTGTTGCTTCTACTGCTGATGCTACTACTGCTGCTGCTACTACAGCTGTTGCTACTACTGCTGCTGCTGCTACTACTGCTGCTGCTACTACTGCTGCTGCTGCTACTGCTACTGCTACTTCAACTGCTACTACATTTGTTAGTGCTATTGCTACTGCTCTTACTGCTACTGCTACTGCTACTGCTACAGGTATTGCTACAGCTACTGCTACTACTACTGCTCTTACTGCTACTGCTCCAGCTAATGCTACTGCTACTGCTACTGCTACTGCTCTTATTGCTACTGCTACTGGTCTTACTGCTACTGCAGCTGCTACTGCTACTGCTGCTTCTACTGCTACTGATGCTGCTACTTCTATTGCTAATGCTACTGCTACTGTTACTGCTCTTACTTCTACTGCTACTGCTGCTACTTCTACTGCTACCGCTACTGCTGCTGCTGCTACTGCTACTGCTACAGCTACTGTTACTGCTCTTACTTCTACTGCTACTGCTGCTACTGCCACTGCTACTGCTACTGCTGCTGCTTCTACTGATGCTACAGCTACTGCTACAACTACTGTTACTGCGATTACTTCTACTGCTACTGCTACTACTGCTACTGCTACTGCTACTGCAACTACTACTACTGCTGATGCTATTGTTGCTGCTGCTACTGCTGCTACTCCTACTGCTGCTACTCCTGCTGCTACTACTGCTGCTGATACTACTGCTACTGCTACCGCTACTGCTACTACTTCTGCCGCTACTACTGCTGCTGCTACCACTGCTACTGCTACTACTGCTTCTCCTACTACTAATACTGCTCTAACTGCTACTGCTACTGCTCTTACTGCTACTGCTGCTGTTACTGCTGCTGCTACTGCTACTGCTCTTACTGCTACTGCTACTGGTACTGCTACTACTGGTGCTACTACTACTGGTGCTGCTACTACTGCTGATGCTACTACTGCTGCTGCTACTATTGTTGCTGTTGATCCTGCTACTGCTACTGCTCTTACTGCTACTGCTACATCTACTGCTACTGCTCTTACTGCTAGTTCTAATGTTATTGCTATTGCTACTCCTACTGCTACAGTTACTGCTATTGCTCTTACTGCAACTGCTCTTACTGCTAGTGCTACTGATACTGTTACTGTTGTTGCTACTGATGCTGCTGGTGGTGCTACTGCTACTGCTACTACTGCTGCTGCTACTACTGCTGCTGCTACTACTGCTGCTGCTGCTACTGTTGCTGCTGCTGCTATTGCTACTGCAACTGCTACTACTACTGTTACTGCTATTGCTACTGCTCTTACTGCTACTGCTACTGCTACAGCTACTGTTACTGCTCTTACTTCTACTGCTACTGCTACTGCTGCTGCTACTACTACTGCTGCTACTGCTACTGCTTCTACTCCTGCTGCTGCTACTCCTGCTGCTACTACTGTTGCTGCTGTTACTGCTGCTGCTACTGCTACTGCTCTTACTGCTACTGCTAATGGTACTGCTACTACTGGTGCTGCTACTACTGGTGCTGCTACTACTGCTGATGCTACTATTGTTGCTGTTGATCCTGCTACTGCTACTGCTCTTACTGCTACTGCTACTGCTACTGCTCTTACTGCTAGTTCTAATGTTATTGCTATTGCTACTCCTACTGCTACAGTTACTGCTATTGCTCTTACTGCAACTGCTCTTACTGCTAGTGCTACTGATACTGTTACTGTTGTTGCTACTGATGCTGCTGGTGGTGCTACTGCTACTGCTACTACTGCTGCTGCTACTACTGCTGCTGCTGCTACTGTTGCTGCTGCTGCTATTGCTACTGCAACTACTACTACTGTTACTGCTATTGCTACTGCTCTTACTGCTACTGCTACTGCTACAGCTACTGTTACTGCTCTTACTTCTACTGCTACTGCTACTGCTGCTGCTACTACTACTGCTGCTACTGCTACTGCTTCTACTCCTGCTGCTGCTACTCCTGCTGCTACTACTGCTGCTGCTACTACTGCTACTGTTGCTACAACTACTGCTACTGCCACTGCTACTACTGCTGCTGCTACTGCTGCTGCTACTACTACTGCAACTACTCTTATTGATACTGTTACTGCTCTTACTGCTACTGCTGCTCCTACTACTGCTGCTCCTGCTACTGCTACTGCTACTGCTATTGCTACAGCTACTGCTACTGCTACTGCTCTTACTGCTACTACTACTGCTCTTACTGCTACTGCTACTGCTGCTCCTACTACTGCTGCTCCTGCTACTGCTACTGCTATTGCTACAGCTACTGCTACTTCTTTTACTTCTACTACTACTGCTCTTACTGCTACTGCTGCTAGTGCTACTGCTACTGCTACTACTGCCGGTGCTACTACTGCCGCTGCTACTACTACTGCTGCTACTACTGCTACTGCTACTACTACTGCTGCTGCTACTGCTACTACTGATAATGCTGCTGCTACTGGTACTGCAACTGCTACTGCTACAGCTACTATTACTGCTCTTACTTCTACTGCTACTGCTACAGCTACTGTTACTGCTGCTGCTGCTACTTCTACTGCTACTGCAACTGCTACTGCTACTGCTACTTCTACGATGATGCTGCTACTACTACTGTTGCTGTTGCAACTACTGGTGCTGCTACTCCTGCTGCTGCTACTTCTGCTGCTACAACTACTGCTTCTACAACTACTCCTACTCCTATTGCTGCTGCTACTACTGCTATTGCTACTGTTACTACTACTACTGCTGCTGCTTCTACTGCTACTGCTACTGCTACTGCTACTGTTGCTGTTGCTACTGCTGCTACTGCTACTGCTAAAGGTATTGCTACAACTATTGCTACTGCTACTGCTCTTACTGCTACTGCTCCTTCTAGTGCTACTGCTAGTGCTACTGCTACTGCTACTGCTCTTACTGCTACCTCTGTTGCTACTGCTACGGCTGCTTCTACTGCTACTGATGCTGCTACTTCTACTGCTACTGATGCTGCTACTTCTACTGCTACTGCTACTGCAACTGTTACTGCTCTTACTTCTACTGCTACTGATGCTACTGCTACTTCTACCGCTACTGCTGCTGCTACTACTGCTGCTACTGCAACTGCTACAGCTACTGTTACTTCTCTTACTTCTACTGCTACTGCTGCTACTGCCACTGCTACTGCTACTGCTACAGCTACTACTGATGCTACCGCTACTGCTACAACTACTGTTACCGCGATTACTTCTACTCAAGGTTCTAAAAGGCGCGCCATGGCGGCGCCAAGGCGTGAGGCGCGGCGTCGACGTTATGAAACAGACCATGGCGTCTAGGCTAGGCGTGGCGTGAGATAAGGTGTGATAAGGCGCGATAAGGCGCGCCTTATGGCGAGTTTTCTTGAAGGCGGCTGTGAAAAATAATTTTTTTTTAAAAAAAAAATGACAAATTATATAATTATAGATTTAGATGTAATATTTTTTTATGAGCTTTATACATGAATTGTTATATAAATCAATAGATCTATATAATTTTTTTAATTTAATATACGTATATATATAAATTACTAGCTACAAAACCCGCCCGATGGGCGGGTATGCTGTAAATTTTAGTATGTAGAAAAATGTCCAAAAACTTTATATATTTCTAAATGACATAATAATCGATGGATCTGATGATGATTTTGTACAAAAAAACGGTAAATGAAGAAATGTTACACGTGCATTTAATTAAATGAAGAATCCAGCTTTTTATGCCGTAATCCGTAATATATGAAGTCTGGTTCCGTTGCACAATCCAGCTTTTTATGCCGTAATCATAGAATGCCGGTTTTATGGAAATTATATTGAGTCGTGTATCACTTCTGAATAAATACGATTGAGTCGCTGATTGATCTTTTTAATATTTATTTGTTTCCTTGTATGTAGGATCTTTTAAATAGTTATTTATTTGTTTCCTTGTATGTAGGAAGCCGAATATGGAGCATATGAATGTAGACCGTAAGCCGTACTAGATTCGTTTGCCGTATATGGAGCGTATGAATGTAGACCGTAAGCTGTACCAGATTCGTTTGTATTAGTGCAAATGACGTGGACCAATCAGGGAATTCCAAGTGGCATTATGGACGAATAGGAATGCTTGGAATTGCCATGGTGTCAAACCCTCTTCAAATTTAGGCCTCATATATAGGGTAGGATATAAAAAATTTGTCGCCTTAAATCACGCTTTGAAAAACGCCATGACCCGCCATGGCTCGCCTTGGCTGAGGCTTGATGATGCCGCCACGCCACGCCTTACGCTTTCTAGAACCTTGCTTCTACTGCTACTGTTACTACTGCTACTGCTACTGCAACTACTACTACTGTTGCGGCTGCTACTGCTGCTACTACTGCTACTGCTACCGCTACTGCTACTACTTCTGCTGCTACTACTGCTGCTACTACTGCTTCTCCTGCTACTGCTACTGCTCTAACTGCTACTGCTACTGCTCTTAATGCTACTGCTGCTGTTACTGCTGCTGCAACTGCTACTGCTCTAACTGCTACTGCTGCTGTTACTACTGCTGCTACTGGTACGGCTACTACTGGTGCTGCTACTACTGCTGCTGCTACTACTGCTGCTGCTACAACTGCTGCTGCTACTACTGTTGCTGTTACTATTGATGCTGTTGATCCTGCTACTGCTACTACTCTTACTGCTACTGCTACTGCTCTTACTGCTAGTCCTACTGTTATTGCTGCTGCTACTCCTACTGCTACAGCTACTGCTATTGCTCTTACTGCTACTCCTACTACTACTGCTCTTACTGCTAGTGCTACTGATACTGCTACTGTTGTTGCTGCTGATGCTGCTGGTGGTGCTACTGCTACTGCTACTTCTACGCTGATGCTGCTGCTGCTAATGTTGCTGCTGCAACTACTGTTGCTGCTGCTCCTGCTGCTACAACTACTGCTGCTACAACTACTGTTGTTCCTTCTGATGCTGCTACTACTGCTACTGCTACTGCTACTGCTACTACTACTGCTACTGCTACAGCTACTGCTACTGCTGCTGCTGCTACTGCTACTGGTGCTACTGCTACTGCTACTGCTACTGCTACTGCTCCTACTTCTGCTGCTACTACTGCTGCTACTACTACTGCTCTTACTACTGTTGCTGCTACTACTGCTGTTGTTACTACTGCTACTGCTACTACCGCTATTGCTGCTACTACTGCTACTGCTACTGTTACTGTTACTGCTCTTATTTCTACTGCTACTGCTGCTACTGCTACTGCTGCTGCTACTACTACTGCTGCTACTGCTGCTGCTACTGCTGCTAAACCTACTGCTGCTACTCCTGCTGCTACTACTGCTGCTACTACTGCTGCTGCTACTACTACTGCTACTGCTACTGCTAGTGCTAGTGCTACTGCTACTGCTACTCCTTCTGCTGCTACTACTGCTGCTGCTCCTGCTACTACAACTGCTACTTCTACTGCTACTGCTCTTACTGCAACTGCTACCTCTACTGCTCTTACTGCTACTGCTCTTACCGCTACTGCTGCTGCTACTGCTACTACTGGTGCTGCTACTACCGGTGCTGCTTCTACTGCTGATGCTACTACCGCTGCTGCTACTACAGATGTTGCTACTACTCATGCTGCTACTACTGCTGCTACTACTACTGCTGCTGCTACTACTGCTGCTGCTACTACTGCTGCTGCTGCTGCTACTGCTACTGCAACTGCTACTACTACTGTTACTGCTATTGCTACTGCTCTTACTGCTACTGCTACTGCTACAGCTACTGTTACTGCTCTTACTTCTACTGCTACGGCTACTGCTGCTGCTACTACTACTACTGCTACTGCTACTGCTTCTACTCCTGCTGCTGCTACTCCTGCTGCTACTACTTCTGCTGCTACTACTGCTACTGTTGCTACAACTACTGCTACTGCCACTGCTACTACTGCTGCTGCTACTACTGCTGCTGCTACTACTACTGCAACTACTCTTACTGATAATGTTACTGCTCTTACTGCTACTGCTACTGCAGCTCCTACTACTGCTGCTCCTGCTACTGCTACTGCTACAGCTACTGCTATTGCTACAGCTACTGCAACTGCTACTGCTCTTACTGCTACTACTACTGCTCTTACTGCTCCTGCTACTGCTGCTCCTACTACTGCTGCTCCTGCTGCTACTGCTATTGCTACAGCTACTGCTACTGCTTTTACTGCTACTACTACTTCTCTTACTGCTACTGCTGCTAGTGCTACTGCTACTGCTACTACTGCCGCTGCTACTACTGCCACTGCTACTACTACTGCTGCTACTACTGCTACTACTACTAATGCTGCTACTGCTACTACTGATATTGCTGCTGCTACTGGTACTGCAACTGCTACTGCTAAACCTACTATTACTTCTCTTACTTCTAATGCTACTGCTACAGATACTATTACTGCTGCTGCTGCTGCTGCTACTTCTACTGCTTCTGCAACTGCAACTGCTACTGCTACTGCTACTTCTACGCTGATGCTGCTGCAACTACTGGTGCTGCTACTCCTGCTGCTGCTACTTCTGCTACTACAACTACTGCTTCTACAACTACTGCTGCTCCTATTACTGCTACTACTACTGCTACTGCTACTGCTACTACTACTACTGCTACTGCTGCTGCTTCTACTGCTACTGCTACTACTACTGCTACTACTGCTGTTGCTGTTGCTACTGCTGCTGCTACTGCTACTGCTAAAGGTATTGCTACAACTATTGCTACTGCTACTGCTCTTACTGCTACTACTACTACTGCTCATACTGCTACTGCTCCTGCTAGTGCTACTGCTACTGCTACTGCTTTTACTGCTACTGCTACTGCTACTGCTACTGCTACTGCTGCTTCTACTGCTACTGATGCTGCTACTTCTACTGCTACTGATGCTGCTACTTCTACTGCTACTGCTACTGCAACTGTTACTGCTACTGTTACTGCTATTGCTACTGCTCTTACTGCTACTGCAACTGCTACAGCTACTGTTACTGCTCTTACTTCTACTGCTGCTGCTACTACTACTGCTGCTACTGCTACTGCTTCTACTCCTGCTGCTGCTACTCCTGCTGCTACTACTGCTGCTGCTACTACTGCTACTGTTGCTACAACTACTGCAACTGCCACTGCTACTACTGCTACTGCTACTACTCCTGCTGCTACTACTACTGCAACTACTCTTACTGATACTGTTACTGCTCTTACTGCTACTGCTACTGCTGCTCCTACTACTGCTGCTTCTGCTACTGCTACTGCTACTGCTATTGCTACCGCTACTGCTACTGCTACTGCTCTTACTGCTACTACTACTGCTCTTACTGCTACTGCTACTGCTGCTCCTACTACGGCTGCTCCAGCTGCTGCTACTGCTATTGCTACAGCTACTGCTACTGCTTTTACTACTACTACTACTGCTCTTACTGCTACTGCTGCTAGTGCTACTGCTACTGCTACTACTGCCGCTGCTACTACTGCCGCTGCTACTACTACTGCTGCTACTACTGCTGATGCTACTACTGCTGATGCTACTACTGCTGCTGCTACTACTACTGCTGCTACTGCTACTACTACTACTACTGCTGCTGCTACTGCTACTGCATCTGCAACTGCTAGTGCTACTGCTACTGCTCTTACTGCTCTTAGTGCTACTGCTGCTCCTACTACTGCTGCTCCTGCTACTGCTACAGCTACTGCTACTGCTACTGCTACTGCTATTGCTACAACTACTGCTACTGCTACTACTACTTCTCTTACTGCTACTGCTGCTGCTAGTGCTACTGCTACTGCTACTATTGCTACTGCTACTACTGCTGCTGCTACAACTGCTACTGCTACTACTACTGCTACTGCTGCTGCTACTGCTACTGCAACTGCTACTGCTACAGCTACTGTTACTGCTCTTACATCTACTGCTACTGCTACAACTACTGTTACTGCTACTGCTGCTGCTACTACTGCTGCTGCTACTGCTACTTCTTCGGCTACTGCTACTGCTACTGCTCTTACTGCTAATGATACTGCTCTTACTGCTACTGCTACTCCTACTACTGCTGCTCCTACTACTGCTACTGCTACAGCTACTGTTACTGCTCTTACTTCTAATGCTACAGCTGCTACTGCTACTGCTACTGCTGCTGCTACTGCTACTGCTGCTGCTGCTACTGCTGCTACTCCTGCTGCTGCTACTCCTGCTGCTACTACTGCTGCTACTACTACTGCTGCTACAGCTGCTGCTACTACTGCTACTGCTACTGCTACTGCTACTACTTCTGCTGCTACTACTGCTGCTCCTGCTACTGCTACTTCTACTGCTACTGCTCTTACTGCTACTGCTACCTCTACTGCACTTACTGCTACTGCTACTGCTCTTACTGCTACTGCTGCTGCTACTACTACTGCTACTGCTACTACTGGTGCTGCTACTACTGGTGCTGCTACTACTGCTGCTGCTACTATTGCTACTGCTACTACTGCTACTGTTGCTACTGCTACTACAGCTACTGTTACTGCTCTTACTTCTACTGCTACTGCTGCTGCTACTACTACTGCTACTACTCCTGCTACTGCTACTGCTGCTGCTATTGCTACAGCTACTGCTCTTACTGCTACTACTATTGCTCTTACTGCTACTGCTACTGCTGCTCCTACTACTGCTGCTCCTGCTACAGCTACTGCTACTGCTATTGCTACAGCTACTGCTACTGCTCTTACTGCTACTACTACTGCTCTTACTGCTACTGATGCTGCTAGTGCTACTGCTACTGTTACTACTGCTGCTGCTACTACTGCTGCTACTACTACTACTGCTGCTGCTACTGCTACTACTGATACTGCTGCTGCTACTGGTACTGCACTTGCTACTGCTACAGCTACTGTTACTGCTCTTATTCTACTGCTGCTGCTACAGCTACTGTTACTGCTGCTGCTACTGCTCTTACTTCTACTGCTACTGCTACTGCTACAGCTATTGTTACTGCTGCTGCTGCTACTGCTCTTACTGCTACTGATACTGCTCTTACTGCTACTGATACTGCTGCTCCTACTACTGCTGCTCCTGCTACTGCTACAGCTACTGCTATTGCTACAGCTACTGCTACTACTCTTACTGCTACTACTACTGCTCTTACTGCTACTGCTGCTGCTAGTTCTAGTGCTACTGCTACTACTGTTGCTGCTACTACTGCTGCTGCTACTACTGTTACTGCTACTACTGCTGCTGCTACTACTGCTGCTACTACTGCTACTGCTATTGCTGCTACTACTGCTGCTGCTACTGCTACTACTGCTGCTGCTACTGCTACTGCTACTGCTACTGCTACTGCTCTTACTTCTACTGCTACTGCTGCTACTGCTACTGCTGATGCAACTACTGCTGCTGCTACTACTGCTGCTGCTACTGCTACTGCATCTGCAACTGCTACTGCTCTTACTGCTCTTAGTGCTACTGCTGCTCCTACTACTGCTGCTCCTGCTACTGCTACAGCTAATGCTACTGCTACTGCTACAACTACTGCTACTGCTACTACTACTTCTCTTACTGCTACTGCTGCTGCTAGTGCTACTGCTACTGCTACTAATGCTGCTGCTACTACTGCTGCTGCTACAACTGCTACTGCTACTACTACTACTGCTACTGCTGCTGCTACTGCTACTGCAACTGCTACTGTTACAGCTACTGTTACTGCTCTTACTTCTACTGCTACTGCTACAACTACTGTTACTGCTACTGCTGCTGCTACTGCTGCTGCTACTACTGCTACTTCTTCGGCTACTGCTACTGCTACTGTTCTTACTGCTACTGCTGCTCCTACTACTGCTGCTCCTACTACTGCTACTGCTACAGCTACTGTTACTGCTCTTACTTCTAATGCTACTGCTGCTACTGCTACTGCTGCTGGTACTGCTAATGCTGCTGCTGCTACTGCTGCTACTCCTGCTGCTGCTACTCCTGCTGCTACTACTACTGCTGCTACAGCTGCTGCTACTACTGCTACTGCTACTACTTCTGCTGCTTCTACTGCTGCTCCTGCTACTGCTACTTCTACTGCTACTGCTCTTACTGCTACTGCTACCTCTACTGCTCTTACTGCTACTGCTACTGCTCTTACTGCTACTGCTGCTGCTACTACTACTGCTACTGCTACTACTGGTGCTGCTACTACTGGTGCTGCTACTACTGGTGCTGCTACTACTGCTGCTGCTACTATTGCTACTGCTACTACTGCTACTGTTGCTACTGCTACTACAGCTACTGTTACTGCTCTTACTTCTACTGCTACTGCTGCTACTACTACTGCTACTACTCCTGCTACTGCTACTGCTGCTGCTATTGCTACAACTACTGCTCTTACTGCTACTACTATTGCTCTTACTGCTACTGCTACTGCTGCTCCTACTACTGCTGCTCCTGCTACTGCTACAGCTACTGCTACTGCTATTGCTACAGCTACTGCTACTGCTCTTACTGCTACTACTACTGCTCTTACTACTCCTACTACTGCTGCTCCTGCTACTGCTACAGCTACTGCTATTGCTACAACTACTGCTACTGCTACTACTACTTCTCTTACTGCTACTGCTGCTGCTAGTGCTACTGCTACTGCTACTATTGCTGCTGCTACTACTGCTGCTGCTACAACTGCTACTGCTACTACTACTGCTACTGCTGCTGCTACTGCTACTGCAACTGCTACTGTTACAGCTACTGTTACTGCTCTTACTTCTACTGCTACTGCTACAACTACTGTTACTGCTACTGCTGCTGCTGCTACTGCTGCTGCTACTGCTACTTCTTCGGCTACTGCTACTGCTACTGCTCTTACTGCTAATGATACTGCTCTTACTGCTACTGCTGCTCCTACTACTGCTGCTCCTACTACTGCTACTGCTACAGCTACTGTTACTGCTCTTACTTCTAATGCTACTGCTGCTACTGCTACTGCTGCTGGTACTGCTACTGCTGCTGCTGCTACTGCTGCTACTCCTGCTGCTGCTACTCCTGCTGCTACTACTGCTGCTACTACTACTGCTGCTACAGCTGCTGCTACTACTGCTACTGCTACTGCTACTCCTTCTGCTGATACTACTGCTGCTCCTGCTACTGCTACTTCTACTGCTACTGCTCTTACTGCTACTGCTACCTCTACTGCTCTTACTGCTACTGCTACTGCTCTTACTGCTACTGCTGCTGCTACTACTACTGCTACTGCTACTACTGGTGCTGCTACTACTGGGGCTACTACTACTGCTACTGCTACTACTGCTGCTGCTACTATTGCTACTGCTACTACTGCTACTGTTGCTACTGCTACTACAGCTACTGTTACTGCTCTTACTTCTACTGCTACTGCTGCTGCTACTACTACTGCTACTACTCCTGCTACTGCTACTGCTGCTGCTATTGCTACAACTACTGCTCTTACTGCCACTACTATTGCTCTTACTGCTACTGCTACTGCTGCTCCTACTACTGCTGCTCCTGCTACTGCTACAGCTACTGCTACTGCTATTGCTACAGCTACTACTACTGCTCTTACTGCTACTACTACTGCTCTTACTGCTACTGCTGCTGCTAGTGCTACTGCTACTGTTACTACTGCTGCTGCTACTAGTGCTGCTACTACTACTACTGCTGCTGCTACTGCTACTACTGATACTGCTGCTGCTACTGGTACTGCACTTGCTACTGCTACAGCTACTGTTACTGCTCTTACTTCTACTGCTACAACTACAGCTACTGTTACTGCTGCTGCTACTGCTCTTACTTCTACTGCTACTGCTACTGCTACAGCTATTGTTACTGCTGCTGCTGCTACTGCTACTGCAACTGCTACTGCTCTTACTGCTACTGATACTGCTCTTACTGCTACTGATACTGCTGCTCCTACTACTGCTGCTCCTGCTACTGCTACAGCTACTGCTATTGCTACTGCTGCTGCTACTACTCTTACTGCTACTACTACTGCTCTTACTGCTACTGCTGCTGCTACTACTGTTGCTGCTACTACTGCTGCTGCTACTACTGCTGCTACTACTGCTACTGCTATTGCTGCTACTACTGCTGCTGCTACTGCTACTGCTACTGTTACTGCTCTTAATTCTACTGCTACTGCTGCTATTGCTACTGCTGCTGCTACTACTACTGCTGTTACTGCAGCTACTACTGCTGCTAAACCTGCTGCTGCTACTCCTGCTGCTACTGCTGCTACTGCTATTGCTACTCCTTCTGCTGCTACTACTGCTGCTGCTCCTGCTACTACTACTGCTACTGCTCTTACTGCTACTGCTACCACTACTGCTCTTACTGCTACTGCTCTTACCACTACTGCTGCTGCTACTGCTACTACTGGTGATGCTTCTACTGCTGATGCTACTACTGCTGCTGCTACTAGAGCTGTTGCTACTACTCCTGCTGCTACTACTGCGGCTGCTACTACTTCTGCTGCAACTACTTCTGCTGCTGCTACTGCTACTGCTGCTGCTGCTACTGCTACTGCAACTGCTACTACTACTGTTACTGCTATTGCTACTGCTCTTACTGCTACTGCTACTGCTACTGCTACAGGTATTGCTACAGCTACTGCTACTGCTCTTACTGCTACTACTACTGCTCTTACTGCTACTGCTCCAGCTAGTGCTACAGCTACTGGTCTTACTGCTACTGCTGCTGCTACTGCTACTGCTACAGCTACTGTTACTGCTGCTGCTGCTACTTCTACTGCTACTGCAACTGCAACTGCTACTGCTACTGCTACTTCTACGATGATGCTGCTACTACTACTGTTGCTGTTGCAACTACTGGTGCTGCTACTCCTGCTGCTGCTACTTCTGCTGCTACAACTACTGCTTCTACAACTACTCCTGCTCCTATTGCTGCTGCTACTACTGCTATTGCTACTGTTACTACTACTACTGCTGCTGCTTCTACTGCTACTGCTACTGCTACTGCTACTGTTGCTGTTGCTACTGCTGCTACTGCTACTGCTAAAGGTATTGCTACAACTATTGCTACTGCTACTGCTCTTACTGCTACTGCTCCTGCTAGTGCTACTGCTAGTGCTACTGCTACTGCTACTGCTCTTACTGCTACCTCTGCTGCTACTGCTACGGCTGCTTCTACTGCTACTGATGCTGCTACTTCTACTGCTACTGATGCTGCTACATCTACTGCTACTGCTACTGCAACTGTTACTGCTCTTACTTCTACTGCTACTGATGCTACTGCTACTTCTACCGCTACTGCTGCTGCTACTACTGCTGCTACTGCAACTGCTACAGCTACTGTTACTTCTCTTACTTCTACTGCTACTGCTGCTACTGCCACTGCTAATGCTACTGCTACAGCTACTACTGATATTACCGCTACTGCTACAACTACTGTTACTGCGATTACTTCTACTCAAGGTTCTAAAAGGCGCGCCATGGCGGCGCCAAGGCGTGAGGCGCGGCGTCGACGTTATGAAACAGACCATGGCGTCTAGGCTAGGCGTGGCGTGAGATAAGGTGTGATAAGGCGCGATAAGGCGCGCCTTATGGCGAGTTTTCTTGAAGGCGGCTGTGAAAAATAATTTTTTTTTAAAAAAAAAATGACAAATTATATAATTATAAATTTAGATGTAATATTTTTGTATGAGCTTTATATATGAATTGTTATATAAATCAATAGATCTATATAATTTTTTTAATTTAATATATGTATATATATAAATTACTAGCTACAAAACCCGCCCGATGGGCGGGTATGCTGTAAATTTTAGTATGTAGAAAAATGTCCAAAAACTTTATATATTTCTAAATGACATAATAATCGATGGATCTGATGATGATTTTGTACAAAAAAACGGTAAATGAAGAAATGTTACACGGGCATTTAATTAAATGAAGAATCCAGCTTTTTATGCCGTAATCCGTAATATATGAAGTCTGGTTCCGTTGCACAATCCAGCTTTTTATGCCGTAATCATAGAATGCCGGTTTTATGGAAATTATATTGAGTCGTGTATCACTTCTGAATAAATACGATTGAGTCGCTGATTGATCTTTTTAATATTTATTTGTTTCCTTGTATGTAGGATCTTTTAAATAGTTATTTATTTGTTTCCTTGTATGTAGGAAGCCGAATATGGAGCATATGAATGTAGACCGTAAGCCGTACTAGATTCGTTTGCCATATATGGAGCGTATGAATGTAGACCGTAAGCTGTACCAGATTCGTTTGTATTAGTGCAAATGACGTGGACCAATCAGGGAATTCCAAGTGGCATTATGGACGAATAGGAATGCTTGGAATTGCCATGGTGTCAAACCCTCTTCAAATTTAGGCCTCATATATAGGGTAGGATATAAAAAATTTGTCGCCTTAAATCACGCTTTGAAAAACGCCATGACCCGCCATGGCTCGCCTTGGCTGAGGCTTGATGATGCCGCCACGCCACGCCTTACGCTTTCTAGAACCTTGCTTCTACTGCTACTGTTACTACTGCTACTGCTACTGCAACTACTACTACTGTTGCGGCTGCTACTGTTGCTACTCCTACTGCTGCTACTCCTGCTGCTACTACTGCTACTGCTACCGCTACTGCTACTACTTCTGCTGCTACTACTGCTGCTACTACTGCTTCTCCTGCTACTGCTACTGCTACTGCTCTTAATGCTACTGCTGCTGCAACTGCTACTGCTCTAACTGCTACTGCTGCTGTTACTACTGCTGCTACTGGTACGGGTACTACTGGTGCTGCTACTACTACTGCTGCTACTACTGCTGCTGCTACAACTGCTGCTGCTACTACTGTTGCTGTTACTATTGATGCTGTTGATCCTGCTACTGCTACTACTCTTACTGCTACTGTTACTGCTACTGCTACTGCTCTTACTGCTAGTCCTACTGTTATTGCTGCTGCTACTCCTACTGCTACAGCTACTGCTATTGCTCTTACTGCTACTCCTACTACTACTGCTCTTACTGCTAGTGCTACTGATACTGCTACTGTTGTTGCTGCTGATGCTGCTGGTGGTGCTACTGCTACTGCTACTGCTACTTCTACGCTGATGCTGCTGCTAATGTTGCTGCTGCAACTACTGTTGCTGCTGCTCCTGCTGCTACTCATGCTGCTACAACTACTGCTGCTACAACTACTGTTGTTCCTTCTGATGCTGCTACTACTGCTACTGCTACTGCTACTACTACTGCTACTGCTACTGCTACTGCTGCTGCTACTGCTACTGGTGCTACTGCTACTGCTACTGCTCCTACTTCTGCTGCTACTACTGCTACTACTACTACTGCTCTTACTACTGTTGCTGCTACTACTGCTGTTGTTACTACTGCTGCTACTACTGCTACTGCTACTGCTACTACCGCTATTGCTGCTACTACTGCTACTGCTACTGTTACTGCTCTTATTTCTACTGCTACCGCTGCTACTGCTACTGCTGCTACTGCTGCTGCTACTGCTGCTAAACCTACTGCTGCTACTCCTGCTGCTACTACTGCTGCTACTACTGCTGCTGCTACTACTACTGCTACTGCTACTGCTAGTGCTACTGCTACTGCTACTCCTTCTGCTGCTACTACTGCTGCTGCTCCTGCTACTACAACTGCTACTTCTACTGCTACTGCTCTTACTGCAACTGCTACCTCTACTGCTCTTACTGCTACTGCTCTTACCGCTACTGCTGCTGCTACTGCTACTACTGGTGCTGCTACTACCGGTGCTGCTTCTACTGCTGATGCTACTACCGCTGCTGCTACTACAGATGTTGCTACTACTCATGCTGCTACTACTGCTGCTACTACTACTGCTGCTGCTACTACTGCTGCTGCTACTACTGCTGCTGCTGCTGCTACTGCTACTGCAACTGCTACTACTACTGTTACTGCTATTCCTACTGCTCTTACTGCTACTGCTACTGCTACAGCTACTGTTACTGCTCTTACTTCTACTGCTACGGCTACTGCTGCTGCTACTACTACTGCTACTGCTACTGCTTCTACTCCTGCTACTGCTACTCCTGCTGCTACTACTGCTGCTGCTACTACTGCTACTGTTGCTACAACTACTGCTACTGCCACTGCTACTACTGCTGCTGCTACTACTGCTGCTACTACTACTACTGCAACTACTCTTACTGATAATGTTACTGCTCTTACTGCTACTGCTACTGCAGCTCCTACTACTGCTGCTCCTGCTACTGCTACTGCTACAGCTACTGCTATTGCTACAGCTACTGCAACTGCTACTGCTCTTACTGCTACTACTACTGCTCTTACTGCTACTGCTACTGCTGCTCCTACTACTGCTGCTCCTGCTGCTGCTACTGCTATTGCTACAGCTACTGCTACTGCTTTTACTGCTACTACTACTTCTCTTACTGCTACTGCTGCTAGTGCTACTGCTACTGCTACTACTGCCGCTGCTACTACTGCCACTGCTACTACTACTGCTGCTACTACTGCTACTACTACTGTTGCTGCTACTGCTACTACTGATACTGCTGCTGCTACTGGTACTGCAACTGCTACTGCTAAACCTACTATTACTGCTCTTACTTCTACTGCTACTGCTACAGATACTATTACTGCTGCTGCTGCTACTTCTACTGCTACTGCAACTACAACTGCTACTGCTACTGCTACTTCTACGCTGATGCTGCTACTACTACTGTTGCTGCTGCAACTACTGGTGCTGCTACTCCTGCTGCTGCTACTTCTGCTACTACAACTACTGCTTCTACAACTACTGCTGCTCCTATTACTGCTACTACTACTGCTACTGCTACTACTACTACTACTGCTACTGCTGCTGCTTCTACTGCTACTGCTACTACTACTGCTACTACTGCTGTTGCTGTTGCTACTGCTGCTGCTACTGCTACTGCTAAAGGTATTGCTACAACTATTGCTACTGCTACTGCTCTTACTGCTACTACTACTGCTCTTACTGCTACTGCTCCTGCTAGTGCTACTGCTACTGCTACTGCTCTTACTGCTACTGCTACTGCTACTGCTACTGCTACTGCTACTGCTGCTTCTACTGCTACTGATGCTGCTACTTCTACTGCTACTGATGCTGCTACTTCTACTGCTACTGCTACTGCAACTGTTACTGCTACTGTTACTGCTATTGCTACTGCTCTTACTGCTACTGCTACTGCTACAGCTACTGTTACTGCTCTTACTTCTACTGCTACTGCTACTGCTGCTGCTACTACTACTGCTGCTACTGCTACTGCTTCTACTCCTGCTGCTGCTACTCCTGCTGCTACTACTGCTGCTGCTACTACTGCTACTGTTGCTACAACTACTGCTACTGCCACTGCTACTACTGCTGCTGCTACTACTCCTGCTGCTACTACTACTGCAACTACTCTTACTGATACTGTTACTGCTCTTACTGCTACTGCTACTGCTGCTCCTACTACTGCTGCTTCTGCTACTGCTACTGCTACTGCTATTGCTACAGCTACTGCTACTGCTACTGCTCTTACTGCTACTACTACTGCTCTTACTGCTACTGCTACTGCTGCTCCTACTACGGCTGCTCCTGCTGCTGCTACTGCTATTGCTACAGCTACTGCTACTGCTTTTACTACTACTACTACTGCTCTTACTGCTACTGCTGCTAGTGCTACTGCTACTACTGCCGCTGCTACTACTGCCGCTGCTACTACTACTGCTGCTACTACTGCTGATGCTACTACTGCTGATACTACTACTGCTGCTGCTACTACTACTTCTGCTACTGCTACTACTACTACTACTGCTGCTGCTACTGCTACTGCATCTGCAACTGCTAGTGCTACTGCTACTGCTCTTACTGCTCTTAGTGCTACTGCTGCTCCTACTACTGCTGCTCCTGCTACTGCTATAGCTACTGCTACTGCTACTGCTATTGCTACAACTACTGCTACTGCTACTACTACTTCTCTTACTGCTACTGCTGCTGCTAGTGCTACTGCTACTTCTACTATTGCTACTGCTACTACTGCTGCTGCTACAACTGCTACTGCTACTACTACTACTGCTACTGCTGCTGCTACTGCTACTGCAACTGCTACTGCTACAGCTACTGTTACTGCTCTTACATCTACTGCTACTGCTACAACTACTGTTACTGCTACTGCTGCTGCTACTACTGCTGCTGCTACTGCTACTTCTTCGGCTACTGCTACTGCTACTGCTCTTACTGCTAATGATACTGCTCTTACTGCTACTGCTACTCCTACTACTGCTGCTCCTACTACTGCTACTGCTACAGCTACTGTTACTGCTCTTACTTCTAATGCTACAGCTGCTACTGCTACTGCTACTGCTGCTGCTACTGCTGCTGCTGCTACTGCTGCTACTCCTGCTGCTGCTACTCCTGCTGCTACTACTGCTGCTACTACTACTGCTGCTACAGCTGCTGCTACTACTGCTACTGCTACTGCTACTGCTACTGCTTCTGCTGCTACTACTGCTGCTCCTGCTACTGCTACTGCTACTGCTACTGCTCTTACTGCTACTGCTACCTCTACTGCACTTACTGCTACTGCTACTGCTCTTACTGCTACTGCTGCTGCTACTACTACTGCTACTGCTACTACTGGTGCTGCTACTACTGGTGCTGCTACTACTGCTACTGCTACTACTGCTGCTACTGCTACTATTGCTACTGCTACTACTGCTACTGTTGCTACTGCTACTACAGCTACTGTTACTGCTCTTACTTCTACTGCTACTGCTGCTGCTACTACTACTGCTACTACTCCTGCTACTGCTACTGCTGCTGCTATTGCTACAGCTACTGCTCTTACTGCTACTACTATTGCTCTTACTGCTACTGCTACTGCTGCTCCTACTACTGCTGCTCCTGCTACAGCTACTGCTACTGCTATTGCTACAGCTACTGCTACTGCTCTTACTGCTACTACTACTGCTCTTACTGCTACTGCTGCTGCTAGTGCTACTGCTACTACTACTGCTCTTACTGCTACTGCTGCTGCTAGTGCTACTGCTACTGTTACTACTGCTGCTGCTACTACTGCTGCTACTACTACTACTGCTGCTGCTACTGCTACTACTGATACTGCTGCTGCTACTGGTACTGCACTTGCTACTGCTACAGCTACTGTTACTGCTCTTACTTCTACTGCTGCTGCTACAGCTACTGTTACTGCTGCTGCTACTGCTCTTACTTCTACTGCTACTGCTACTGCTACAGCTATTGTTACTGCTGCTGCTGCTACTGCTCTTACTGCTACTGATACTGCTCTTACTGCTACTGATACTGCTGCTCCTACTACTGCTGCTCCTGCTACTGCTACAGCTACTGCTATTGCTACAGCTACTGCTATTGCTACAGCTACTGCTACTACTCTTACTGCTACTACTACTGCTCTTACTGCTACTGCTGCTGCTAGTTCTAGTGCTACTGCTACTACTGTTGCTGCTACTACTGCTGCTGCTACTACTGTTACTGCTACTACTGCTGCTGCTACTACTGCTGCTACTACTGCTACTGCTATTGCTGCTACTACTGCTGCTGCTACTGCTACTACTGCTACTGCTACTGCTACTGCTCTTACTTCTACTGCTACTGCTGCTACTGCTACTGCTGATGCAACTACTGCTGCTGCTACTACTCCTGCTGCTACTGCTACTACTACTACTGCTGCTGCTACTGCTACTGCATCTGCAACTGCTACTGCTACTGCTCTTACTGCTCTTAGTGCTACTGCTGCTCCTACTAGTGCTGCTCCTGCTACTGCTACAGCTACTGCTACTGCTACTGCTATTGCTACAACTACTGCTACTGCTACTACTACTTCTCTTACTGCTACTGCAGCTGCTAGTGCTACTGCTACTGCTACTAATGCTGCTGCTACTACTGCTGCTGCTACAACTGCTACTGCTACTACTACTACTGCTACTGCTGCTGCTACTGCTACTGCAACTGCTACTGTTACAGCTACTGTTACTGCTCTTACTTCTACTGCTACTGCTACAACTACTGTTACTGCTACTGCTGCTGCTACTGCTGCTGCTGCTACTGCTACTTCTTCGGCTACTGCTACTGCTACTGCTCTTACTGCTACTGCTACTCCTACTACTGCTGCTCCTACTACTGCTACTGCTACAGCTACTGTTACTGCTCTTACTTCTAATGCTACTGATGCTACTGCTACTGCTGCTGGTACTGCTACTGCTGCTGGTACTGCTACTGCTGCTGCTGCTGCTACTCCTGCTGCTGCTACTCCTGCTGCTACTACTACTGCTGCTACAGCTGCTGCTACAACTGCTACTGCTACTCCTTCTGCTGCTACTACTGCTGCTCCTGCTACTGCTACTTCTACTGCTACTGCTCTTACTGCTACTGCTACCTCTACTGCTCTTACTGCTACTGCTACTGCTCTTATTGCTACTGCTGCTGCTACTACTACTGCTACTGCTACTACTGGTGCTGCTACTACTGTTGCTGCTACTACTGCTGCTGCTACTACTGCTGCTGCTACTATTGCTAGTGCTACTACTGCTACTGTTGCTACTGCTACTACAGCTACTGTTACTGCTCTTACTTCTACTGCTACTGCTGCTGCTACTACTACTGCTACTACTCCTGCTACTGCTACTGCTGCTGCTATTGCTACAACAACTGCTCTTACTGCTACTACTATTGCTCTTACTGCTACTGCTACTGCTGCTCCTACTACTGCTGCTCCTGCTACTGCTACAGCTACTGCTACTGCTATTGCTACAGCTACTGCTACTGCTCTTACTGCTACTACTACTGCTCTTACTACTCCTACTACTGCTGCTCCTGCTACTGCTACAGCTACTGCTACTGCTACTGCTATTGCTACAACTACTGCTACTGCTACTACTACTTCTCTTACTGCTACTGCTGCTGCTAGTGCTACTGCTACTGCTACTATTGCTGCTGCTACTACTGCTGCTGCTACAACTGCTACTGCTACTACTACTACTGCTACTGCTGCTGCTACTGCTACTGCAACTGCTACTGTTACAGCTACTGTTACTGCTCTTACTTCTACTGCTACTGCTACAACTACTGTTACTGCTACTGCTGCTGCTACTACTGCTGCTGCTACTGCTACTTCTTCGGCTACTGCTACTGCTACTGCTCTTACTGCTAATGATACTGCTCTTACTGCTACTGCTGCTCCTACTACTGCTGCTCCTACTACTGCTACTGCGACAGCTACTGTTACTGCTCTTACTTCTAATGCTACTGCTGCTACTGCTACTGCTACTGCTGCTGCTGCTACTGCTGCTACTCCTGCTGCTGCTACTCCTGCTGCTACTACTGCTGCTGCTACTACTACTGCTGCTACAGCTGCTGCTACTACTGCTACTGCTACTGCTACTGCTACTCCTTCTGCTGCTACTACTGCTGCTCCTGCTACTGCTACTTCTACTGCTACTGCTCTTACTGCTACTGCTACCTCTACTGCTCTTACTGCTACTGCTACTGCTCTTACTGCTACTGCTGCTGCTACTACTACTGCTACTGCTACTACTGGTGCTGCTACTACTGGTGCTGCTACTACTGCTACTGCTACTACTGCTGCTGCTACTATTGCTACTGCTACTACTGCTACTGTTGCTACTGCTACTACAGCTACTGTTACTGCTCTTACTTCTACTACTACTGCTGCTGCTACTACTACTGCTACTACTCCTGCTACTGCTACTGCTGCTGCTATTGCTACAACTACTGCTCTTACTGCTACTACTATTGCTCTTACTGCTACTGCTACTGCTGCTCCTACTACTGCTGCTCCTACTACTGCTGCTCCTGCTACTGCTACAGCTACTGCTACTGCTATTGCTACAGCTACTGCTACTGCTCTTACTGCTACTACTACTGCTCTTACTGCTACTGCTGCTGCTAGTGCTACTGCTACTGTTACTACTGCTGCTGCTACTACTGCTGCTACTACTACTACTGATGTTGCTACTGCTACTACTGATACTGCTGCTGCTACTGGTACTGCACTTGCTACTGCTACAGCTACTGTTACTGCTCTTACTTCTACTGCTACTGCTACAGCTACTGTTACTGCTGCTGCTACTGCTCTTACTTCTACTGCTACTGCTACTGCTACAGCTATTGTTACTGCTGCTACTGCTACTGCAACTGCTACTGCTCTTACTGCTACTGATACTGCTCTTACTGCTACTGATACTGCTGCTCCTACTACTGCTGCTCCTGCTACTGCTACAACTACTGCTATTGCTACAGCTACTGCTACTACTCTTACTGCTACTACTACTGCTCTTACTGCTACTGCTGCTGCTACTACTGTTGCTGCTACTACTGCTGCTGCTACTACTGTTGCTGCTACTACTGCTGCTGCTACTACTGCTGCTACTACTGCTACTGCTATTGCTGCTACTACTGATGCTGCTACTGCTACTGCTACTGCTGCTACTGCTACTGCTGCTGCTACTACTACTGCTGTTACTGCAGCTACTACTGCTGCTAAACCTGCTGCTGCTACTCCTGCTGCTACTACTGCTGCTACTACTACTGCTGCTACTGCTGCTACTGCTACTGCTACTGCTATTGCTACTCCTTCTGCTGCTACTACCGCTGCTGCTCCTGCTACTACTACTGCTACTGCTCTTACTGCTACTGCTACCTCTACTGCTCTTACTGCTACTGCTACTGCTCTTACCACTACTGCTGCTGCTACTGCTACTACTGGTGATGCTTCTACTGCTGATGCTACTACTGCTGCTGCTACTAGAGCTGTTGCTACTACTCCTGCTGCTACTACTGCGGCTGCTACTACTTCTGCTGCAACTACTTCTGCTGCTGCTACTGCTACTGCTGCTGCTGCTACTGCTACTGCAACTGCTACTACTACTGTTACTGCTATTGCTACTGCTCTTACTGCTACTGCTACTGCTACAGGTATTGCTACAGCTACTGCTACTGCTCTTACTGCTACTACTACTGCTCTTACTACTACTGCTCCAGCTAGTGCTACAGCTACTGGTCTTACTGCTACTGCTGCTGCTACTGCTACTGCTGCATCTATTGCTACAGATGCTGCTACTTCTACTGCTACTGCTACTGTTACTGCTCTTACTTCTACTGCTACTGCTGCTACTGCTACTGCTACCGCTACTGCTGCTGCTACTACTGCTGCTGCTACTACTGCTGCTACTGCTACTGCTACAGCTGCTGTTACTGCTCTTACTTCTACTTCTACTGCTGCTACTGCCACTACTATTGCTACTGCAGCTGCTACTACTGATGCTACTGCTACTGCTACAACTACTATTACTGCGATTACTTCTACTGCTACTGCTACCACTGCTACTGCTACTGCTATTGCAACTACTACTACTGCTGCTGCTACTGTTGCTGCTGCTACTGCTGCTACTCCTACTGCTACTGCTACTGCTATAGCTATTGCTACTGCTATTGCTACAGCTACTGCTACTACTCTTACTGCTACTACTACTGCTCTTACTGCTACTGCTGCTGCTAGTTCTAGTGCAACTGCTACTACTGTTGATGCTACTACTGTTGCTGCTACTACTGCTGCTACTACTGCTACTGCTACTACTGCTACTGCTATTGCTGCTACTACTGCTGCTGCTACTGCAACTGCTACTGCTACTGCTCTTACTTCTACTGCTACTGCTGCTGCTACTACTGCTGCTGCTACTGCTGTTAAACCTACTGCTGCTACTCCTGCTGCTACTACTGCTGCTACTGCTGCTGCTACTGCTGCTACTGCTACTGCTACTGTTACTGCTACTGCTACTGCTACTGCTACTCCTTCTGCTGCTACTACTGCTGCTGCTCCTGCTACTGCTACTTCTACTTCTACTGCTACTGCTCTTACTGCTACTGCTACCTCTACTGCTCTTACTGCTACTGCTACTGCTCTTACCGCTAGTGCTGCTGCTACTGCTACTACTGGTGCTGCTACTACTGGTGCTGCTTCTACTGCTAATGCTACTACTGCTGCTGCTACTACAGCTGTTGCTACTACTCCTGTTGCTACTACTGCGGCTTCTACTACTGCTGCTGCTACTACTGCGGCTTCTACTACTGCTGCTGCTACTACTGCTGCTGCTGCTGCTACTGCAACTGCTACTACTACTGTTACTGCTATTGCTACTGCTCTTACTGCTACTGCTACTGCTACTGCAACTGCTACAGGTATTGCTACAGCTACTGCTACTGCTCTTACTGCTACTACTACTACTCTTACTGCTACTGCTCCAGCTAGTGCTACAGCTACTGCTACTGCTACTGCTCTTACTGCTACTGCTACTGGTCTTACTGCTACTGCTGCTGCTACTGCTGCTGCTACTGCTACTGCTGCTTCTATTGCTACTGATGCTGCTACTTCTACTGCTACTGCTACTGCTCTTACTTCTACTGCTACTGCTGCTGCTACTACTGCTGCTGCTACTACTACTGCTACTGCCACTGCTACTGCTACTGCAGCTGCTACTACTGATGCTACTGCTACTGCTACAACTACTATTACTGTGATTACTTCTACTGCTACTGCTACTACTGCTACTGCTATTGCTATTGCAACTACTACTACTGCTGCTACTGTTGCTGCTGCTACTGCTGCTACTCCTACTGCTGCTACTCCTGCTGCTATTACTGCTACTGCTACCGCTACTGCTACTACTTCTGCTGCTACTACTGCTGCTGCAACTACTGCTACTGCTACTACTGTTTCTCCTACTACTAATACTGCTCTAACTGCTACAGCTACAGCTACTGCTCTTACTGCTACTGCTGATGTTACTTCTGCTGCTACTGTTACTGCTCTTACTGCTACTGCTACTGGTACTGCTACTACTGGTGCTGCTACTACTGGTGCTGTTACTACTGCTGCTGCTACACCTGCTGCTGCTACTACTGCTGCTGCTACTATTGCTGCTGTTGATCCTGCTACTGCTACTGCTCTTACTGCTACTGCTACAGCTCTTACTGCTAGTGCTACTGTTATTGCTACTGCTACTCCTACAGCTACAGTTACTGCTATTGCTCTTACTGCTACTCCTACTGCTACTGCTCTTATTGCTAGTGCTACTGATACTGTTACTATTGATGCTGCTGGTGGTGCTACTGCTACTGCTACTGCTCTTACTGCTACTACTACTGCTCTTACTGCTACTGCTGCTGCTAGTGCTAGTGCTACTGCTACTACTGTTGTTGCTACTACTGCTGCTACTACTGCTGCTGCTACTACTGCTGCTGCTACTGCTACTACTGCTACTGCTGCTGCTACTGCTACTGCTGCTGCTACTGCAACTGCTACTGCTACTGCTACAGCTACTGTTACTGCTCTTACTTCTACTGCTATTGCTGCTACTGCTACTGCTGCTGCTGCTACTCCTGCTGCTACTACTGTTGCTACTACTACTGCTACTGCTACTACTACTTCTCTTACTGCTACTGCTGCTGCTAGTGCTACTGCTACTGCTACTATTGCTACTGCTACTACTGCTGCTGCTACAACTGCTACTGCTACTACTACTACTGCTACTGCTGCTGCTACTGCTACTGCAACTGCTACTGCTACAGCTACTGTTACTGCTCTTACTTCTACTGCTACTGCTACAACTATTGTTACTGCTACTGCTGCTGCTACTACTGCTGCTGCTACTGCTACTTCTTCGGCTACTGCTACTGCTACTGCTCTTACTGCTAATGATACTGCTCTTACTGCTACTGCTACTCCTACTACTGCTGCTCCTACTACTGCTACTGCTACAGCTACTGTTACTGCTCTTACTTCTAATGCTACATCTGCTACTGCTACTGCTACTGCTGCTGCTACTGCTACTGCTGCTGCTGCTACTGCTGCTACTCCTGCTGCTGCTACTCCTGCTGCTACTACTGCTGCTACTACTACTACTGCTACAGCTGCTGCTACTACTGCTACTGCTACTGCAACTGCTACTCCTTCTGCTGCTACTACTGCTGCTCCTGCTACTGCTACTTCTACTGCTACTGCTCTTACTGCTACTGCTACCTCTACTGCACTTACTGCTACTGCTACTGCTCTTACTGCTACTGCTGCTGCTACTACTACTGCTACTGCTACTACTGGTGCTGCTACTACTGGTGCTGCTACTACTGCTACTGCTACTACTGTTGCTGCTACTATTGCTACTGCTACTACTGCTACTGTTGCTACTGCTACTACAGCTACTGTTACTGCTCTTACTTCTACTGCTACTGCTGCTGCTACTACTACTGCTACTACTCCTGCTACTGCTACTGCTCCTGCTGCTATTGCTACAGCTACTGCTCTTACTGCTACTACTATTGCTCTTACTGCTACTGCTACTGCTTCTCCTACTACTGTTGCTCCTGCTACAGCTACTGCTACTGCTATTGCTACAGCTACTGCTACTGCTCTTACTGCTACTACTACTGCTCTTACTGCTACTGCTGCTGCTAGTGCTACTGCTACTGTTACTACTGCTGCTGCTACTACTGCTGCTACTACTACTCCTGCTGCTGCTACTGCTACTACTGATACTGCTGCTGCTACTGGTACTGCACTTGCTACTGCTACAGCTACTGTTACTGCTCTTACTTCTACTTCTGCTGCTACAGCTACTGTTACTGCTGCTGCTACTGCTCTTACTTCTACTGCTACTGCTACTGCTACTGCTATTGTTACTGCTGCTGCTGCTACTGCTACTGCAACTGCTACTGCTCTTACTGCTACTGATACTGCTCTTACTGCTACTGATACTGCTGCTCCTACTACTGCTGCTCCTGCTACTGCTACAGCTACTGCTATTGCTACAGCTACTGCTATTGCTACAGCTACTGCTACTACTCTTACTGCTACTACTACTGCTCTTACTGCTACTGCTGCTGCTAGTTCTAGTGCTACTGCTACTACTGTTGCTGCTACTACTGCTGCTGCTACTACTATTACTGCTACTACTGCTGCTGCTACTACTGCTGCTACTACTGCTACTGCTATTGCTGCTACTACTGCTGCTGCTACTGCTACTGCTACTGCTCTTACTTCTACTGCTACTGCTGCTACTGCTACTGCTGATGCAACTACTGCTGCTGCTACTACTCCTGCTGCTACTGCTACTACTACTACTACTGCTGCTGCTACTGCATCTGCAACTGCTACTGCTACTGCTACTGCTCTTACTGCTCTTAGTGCTACTGCTGCTCCTACTAGTGCTGCTCCTGCTACTGCTACAGCTACTGCTACTGCTACTGCTATTGCTACAACTACTGCTACTGCTACTACTACTTCTCTTACTGCTACTGCTGCTGCTAGTGCTACTGCTACTGCTACTAATGCTGCTGCTACTACTGCTGCTGCTACAACTGCTACTGCTACTACTACTACTACTACTGTTGCTGCTACTGCTACTGCAACTGCTACTGTTACAGCTACTGTTACTGCTCTTACTTCTACTGCTACTGCTACAACTACTGTTACTGCTACTGCTGCTGCTACTGCTGCTGCTACTACTGCTACTTCTTCGGCTACTGCTACTGCTACTGCTCTTACTGCTACTGCTGCTCCTACTACTGCTGCTCCTACTACTGCTACTGCTACAGCTACTGTTACTGCTCTTACTTCTAATGCTACTGCTGCTACTGCTACTGCTACTGCTGTTGGTACTGCTACTGCTGCTGCTGCTACTGCTGCTACTCCTGCTGCTGCTACTCCTGCTGCTACTACTACTGCTGCTACAGCTGCTGCTACTACTGCTACTGCTACTGCTACTCCTTCTGCTGCTACTACTGCTGCTCCTGCTACTGCTACTTCTACTGCTACTGCTCTTACTGCTACTGCTACTGCTCTTACTGCTACTGCTGCTACTACTACTACTGCTACTACTGGTGCTGCTACTACTGGTGCTGCTACTTCTGCTGCTGCTACTATTGCTACCGCTACTACTGCTACTGTTGCTACTGCTACTACAGCTACTGTTACTGCTCTTACTTCTACTGCTACTGTTGCTGCTACTACTACTGCTACTACTCCTGCTACTGCTACTGCTGCTGCTATTGCTATAACTACTGCTCTTACTGCTACTACTATTGCTCTTACTGCTACTGCTACTGCTGCTCCTACTACTGCTGCTCCTGCTACTGCTACAGCTACTGCTACTGCTATTGCTACTGCTACTGCTCTTACTGCTACTACTACTGCTCTTACTACTCCTACTACTGCTGCTCCTGCTACTGCTACAGCTACTGCTACTGCTACTGCTATTGCTACAACTACTGCTACTGCTACTACTACTTTTCTTACTGCTACTGCTGCTATTGCTGCTGCTACTATTGCTGCTGCTACTACTGCTGCTGCTACAACTGCTACTGCTACAACTGCTACTTCTACTACTACTACTGCTACTGCTGCTGCTACTGCTACTGCAACTGCTACTGTTACAGCTACTGTTACTGCTCTTACTTCTACTGCTACTGCTACAACTACTGTTACTGCTACTGCTGCTGCTACTACTGCTGCTGCTACTGCTACTTCTTCGGCTACTGCTACTGCTACTGCTCTTACTGCTAATGATACTGCTCTTACTGCTACTGCTGCTCCTACTACTGCTGCTCCTACTACTGCTACTGCTACAGCTACTGTTACTGCTCTTACTTCTAATGCTACTGCTGCTACTGCTGCTGGTACTGCTACTGCTGCTACTCCTGCTGCTGCTACTCCTGCTGCTACTACTGCTGCTACTA